>PPLB01000535.1:5946-22951 GCA_003706365.1 Citeromyces siamensis
GATAAAACCTCAACCATTCATCACTGTTTAACGGGGAGACATTGTTTCAAGGCGACCTTTCCAACCATCCATACTCCTCCGTTCAGTTGTGCGGTATGCTCTCTCCTGCAACTTGACCAGAAACCTCCTTCGATGTACTAAGTCTTTCCTCGGCGCACGCGGAAATACTGGTCTCTATGCTAAGTTGATCAACGTCATTTGATCTCCTTATCCTTTGCCAGAAGAAATTCATAATATCATAGTCCTCGATCCTGTGCACGATGCTAACGTCATGTGGTTGAAGGCAAAATTGACAGATGCCTGCCCTTCTGTGTAGTCTCAAATGTACCAAACGTGAGAGAGTATCCACTTCGTATGGGTATTTGAAGTAGAGCTGAGACAACTTTTTCCAGAAAGTTTCGGCATACTCCTGTAACCGCACTCTTACGCCAGGGTGCACGTCGACCTCAAAAAGGTAGTTCCCAATATTATGAGACTCATAAGGCTGTACATACTTATGATACATTTTAACCCCTGTTCTTCTAAAAGAGTTTGGGGTCACCTTGAGGTTTTGAAGGTCCCTTAGCCGTGTCAATGCATGGGCCTCATAGGCACTCGTGTTTTTTTCGCAAGTAAACGTCACATCCGATGCTATGCTGACTATCCAGGACCATGCCTTCAGGGCTTCAACTCCAGCAGTTTTCTTTGTATAAAGTAGTGGTAATAGTCCCGCAGTACATCCAATCCTTGGGGAGGCTAACCATAATGACCCATAGGTACCAATTTCGGCCAGTCTCTTCGGCAAGATACCACATAAATTGTATTAGGAAGTCCGTGTTTCTCAGACAAAATTTATGGTCCTAGAGAGTGTAACACATAGGCTCCTGCAGGTTTTGCCAGCAGATCTTCCACTTGATTTTTTCCAGCAATGACTTCAAATTCATTGTCTCTTGGACGATCAGGTATCACATGGAGTTTTTCATCTAGGTGTTTTGTTCTCGTATGGATTTGATAATTTCTTGCCAATTTGATAGCGCGTAGACTGTCCAAGTAAAACAATTGTGGGTGTTGATAACTTCATTTCAATAAACGCATAGCGTGGCTTAATCAAATTTAAAGTCATCACCCATGCGATATATGAAATTCAGCAGAATATTGTAGTGGGCCTTGTTCTTTCCATCTTTCAGGATATCGACGCTCCCTGCCTCATACATACAAAGACGCCCTGAGATGTTCTGTCTGGGTCAGACGATAGTCACTATCCACATCAAGTCCTTCTGCCACGACGTTTCCTGTATTCCAATCCAGGTGACTGGGTGTCCACCAAATACTAGATACCTTGATTAACTTTCTCCCCGTCACCTTATGTGGATAATTGGAAATTCTTGCGCAATACTGAACAGGGTATGCAACATCGGGACGATATGTCATCGATAAATACATTAGTGATCCAATATTTTCTTTGACCTCTTTAGCATATTCCTTAGGGATCATTTCCAATGGCGACAGCTTCTCCGACAGGAAGTAGAAATTCGGTGTCATTGGGCCATGACTCGGTCTCAAATCATGAAAATCACAAATAGCTTATCGACATCGTCTGGAGCATAAACCAGTATATCAAAGATGCACACAATACCTTTTTTGAAAACACTTGGACAACTCTGTGTTGTTTTTTATCCAATGGATATTAGCTTCTTAGATAATGTATCCACCCGAAGTTTCCCAGCTGGGCATAACCCGCAAAAACCTTTCTCCAGTTTTACAACCAGTTTCTCACCTGGTTTCTTGCCCACCGAATATGCTGTATCCTCGGGAAGATAAATATAGATCTCCGTACGTATGCCCGAATTCTGGAAAGCAGTTTTCACGTCCATCTGATTTTTCTCGACACAAAGACATTAGTCGGACAAGTTCATATTGAACGTCTCCTAAAATGACCGTTGTTGGTCATCTTGTATCATGTATCGTTGGCCTCTTTTTGAAATGTTCGACTTTGTAGGTAGGGTCGTTTTCAGGATTTGACAATCACGTTCTTTCACCAGGTGTGATCCTTTTCCTGGGAGTATTTTTTTAATACAATGCTGAGAGACGTCTTGTTGAATCTGATTCCGAACCGTTCCAATTCGTGTTCGACGATCTGCTTGTGGTGGTCTGATCTAGTAGCCTCCAACTAGCATCTACGTTTCAAAAGACATCGCCTGTTTGAACCATTTTGGCACATGAATATCGTGATAATCATGAATGTTTCCTAAACCTGTAGGTGCCGACGTGACCATATTGATTCTCAATTTCGCTTCTCAGGTATTGAGATTGTCCTATTGATCTGGCCGGCTTCTTTTCCTGGTTCTGAAACATTTCCAGAATCGAGATTGTATTTTATTCTCCCACAAGATCAGGTTTTGGAATCGCAACCTGATTGGATGTCTGTTTTTGCATTCTGAGAATAAATCCTGATGATACCCCTTGGTTTCCAAGTCAGTGGTTGGAATCTCATCTGAATTCTCTTCCAGATTAAGTTCAGTTTCTTCAGAAACTTCTTTCTGTGATTCATTATATCTTGCATGACATCTACATCATTTGCGTATCATGGGTATTCGTGGTTTGAAGAATGACATGAAGAATGACTATTAAAATGCACGTGTGGTGAAGAGGAACCTCCTTCTTAATCAAAAGCGGAGTAGCTGAAACAAGTAGTCCCTTCCTCCTGCCTTGCATCCAATATCGGCAATACACCGACATGTGGTTCGGTCCAGAGTCTTCCTGGAATGCAAGTTGCCTAGGCAAACTTCAATT
This sequence comes from Citeromyces siamensis, assembly GCA_003706365.1. Classification (NCBI taxonomy): domain Eukaryota; kingdom Fungi; phylum Ascomycota; class Pichiomycetes; order Pichiales; family Pichiaceae; genus Citeromyces; species Citeromyces siamensis. The sequence continues at coordinate 8,719 of PPLB01000535.1, forward strand.
CGCAGTGTGGTCTTATCAAAGCTCACACGCACTTCCACAGGTTTAATGGGACTGAGAGGTTTGGATAGTTACTATGACACATGCATACTTGTTCAGCCTGATGTAGCAGTCACCGAGACTTTATGAACATCTTTCGCACTACCTAATCCCATATCTGTCGAGCAGAGGCGTGGATTTATGCCATAACACGACAGGAGCTCAAGCCGTCACTGTTCCTTGAAAATTGGCGTGTGCCATACTGTCATTCCCACTCAGCTGATCATGCCTTTATGGTATACGTGCAGTTCTTATCGCACTCGAATACCTCAAAAACTTTGAACCTGAATTTCACAACCATTCTCTGCTTTAATTCGAACTTTACACTTGTTTTCAGGCTGATCATGGACTTGATACTTGTTCTCCCCCTTCTCTCACACGGCCTTTAGGCTTCACATTTTTTCCTTTACTGAATTTCATATTTCTTCACTTGAACCTTCATGCGTTCTCTCAACTTCAATTCGATGCTTGTTCATAAAACTAGCTTCGTCATCACCCTTGTTATCACCTAGAATTCTGACGATTTGAATTTCACACCGCCTGTCTCTCAGCCACAAGCTTACACAAGCTGCAGAAGTCATGCCATTTGATTTCTTCTTACACATTCTCTCGGGGATTCAGGTCGCATACCGTTTCTCCAAATTTGCCAACACATCGTTGACAAACTTTTGGTCACGTAGTTCTACGAAACAATACACACTTCCTCAGTACTCAAAGAACCGAACGTTCTAAGTCTTCCACTCTAGTGTTTGGAGCCATCGTAGTTGTTTTCTAGCTTTGATATTCTTGCTTCTGTGTATATGATTCTGTTTAGCCTTCCATTAATGAAGTCTTTCAGATATATAGGTGATCGATAGCCCCCAATATATCAGTTATATGAGAGTGGCCTTCAACTCCTGGTGTGGTAGTTGTGCGATTCGAACATCACTTACAACAATCGAGGCTGATGCATCTTGGGGATTTTATTAGATCCACATATACGCAACATCTACATTATGCAAGCATATGGGTTGGACAGTCTGAAGAGTCCATAGATGCTCCATCAATTCGCATGAAGCTCGCGTTCACCGTGTTAGTCTTTCTACATCTATGTATGGTGGCTACCACTGGGTGTAGAGATGTGGATTTTGACCGCCACACGACCTACAAACTTAATCTTTTCCAGTTTCAGGTCTTTCCGCAAAACCCATAAAGAAACTCCATTGATAAATCCATCACGCTATCGGAAGAAAAGGCTGGATAGAGAGATTTACAACAGTTATTCTTATTGACACGGGATGACAGAATGGCTGAAATTTCCACCTATGAAGACCCGCTAATTACGCTGGTAAAAGATCCCAATTTAAACAAGAAAAGGGAAAAGGCGGAAAAGCTTCTCGGTATAATAAATGGATTTGGAGTTCAAGAGCGTATTATAAAACGACATTGCATCAACGGATTCCAAATACTGCGAGATTTGGAACGTATAGAAGTCAAGACAAAAGACTGGCAATTTCTTTCATTAGATTTCCAGATCAGCAATGATCCGGAGCAGATGATTAATGAGACTGATGAGATCAAAAACAAATTTAACCGAGATTTAGCTACAAACGTGCTTGATACATGCCTCGATATGAGACGGGTTCTCTACCGGTTGAACCACGAGACAGATGTGTTGAATGCGTTTGTACAGAAACTGAGTACTATAGACTTGATTTCAGACCCTGGGACTATTCTTTCTGAGCTCTTATTCCGGGTTGTGAGGTTGAACCAGAAGCTAGACCACGACATTTCCATAACATATTCCAAGGCAAAACTTATAATGATGGGGATCAACTTGAAGACGCGGCTTTACGGTTCTGGGTCGATGTCGGCGCAGACGTTGGAGAATTACAAAAATTTCATCAATGACCTACTCCTCCAGCTCAATTACAACCTATCTTCTAACGATACTATTGGAGTTATGGAGTGCATAGATATAGTTGGCGACCTGGAGAAGATGTTCCATGCTATGGATGACTCGACTAAAAAAATTGAGGAGCCCAAAGAGGACACCGTGCAACGACGCGACTCGTTCACCTCGATATCGACTTCGCAGTCTCTCAGCAGGACAACTATTTCTGAGGAGATGCCATATCTACTGAGTGCATTTGATAACTTGCGGTTCCTGGAGAAGGAGATTAAAGATATAGGGATTACACCACCGTCTCCCACTGATCCACCTAAAAAAGAGGCACCAACATCACCACCACCACCACCACCTTCCAGAGAATTTTCTCATCTGCCGCTTTCACCTTTGTACCAAAGTGCATTTTTGTCTCGTCTCGGAATACGGCCGCAAGTGATAGAGTCCGATATCTCGTTCAGCGATATACATAAAAAGGACGGAAGACGAATAGATAAAACGTGATTTACAAGTGAGCCCAACGAGATGGCTTATGATTGCCCGTCATGCAGGAACTTGTAGAACATTGATTTTCAGTATGGTTTTCCAGTTTTTTTCCCAAACTCACTGAAGAATGAAGGATGGATATCCGTGAGTTGTTTTACTTTAATGATAACGACGATTGAAAGTTTAAGTGCTGATTGACAACAACTTATATTGCAACATTTTTTGTCAGAGGGTTTAAGAACAGAAACATGATCAATTTTTACGCGACTTGGAAAGTTTTAGTGCACGCATGTTTGTTTCTGAATGTACAAGAACTGTCGACTGATACTTCGCTATTTGTCGGAAGCTATCCTTACACTGAGTGAAATTCCTGCTAGATACAGGTCAATCAGTGGGACACCTTTCGGCGAAATACTAGGAGGGAGAACCAGAAGAAATATCGGAAATTTACTTGATGGTGCATTGTTTCCATTCATTAGGATTCGTTATATACAAAGATGGTCAACAGGAGCATTTCGATATACGACGGCGGTGATACTAGAGTTATATATCTATAATCAAATTCAGATAAATCATGGTTTACTATGTACAACACCCTCACTGTCTAATTTTTTCTATACTACTTAGCATGTTTAGCGATCCTCTCGAGTCATCCACTTTGATAACGTTCGAGCGAATAACACGTGGATCATTTCTGAGCGACTGCAAAACCTGACTCTGCACAGCAGCAGAGGAATCAAACAATATCATAAACTGGGAGCCCTGGAAGTGTTTTTCCTGACTTTTCACCATAATCTTCGGCAGCTTTCTCAAACCCAACGAGTTGATCTTGCGTACGACCCCTCTATTTTGGATTACAAGTTTCCCTATAGTACGAACAACATCCTTAGCATCGGCATGAATGTTCTTACTACTCGTAGCACGTGCTATTCCTATAAGTTCGTAGAGCATTAAAAAGTGGTGTACGGGTGGAATCTTGGTATTGTTTGATATTGCACAGAGCAATGAGCTGGTTATTTGGTTATGAATGGATTTCTGCGTAAGGCAACCTAGCGAAACAACGAGGGGAGATTTTCTATGACCTTCTTTTTTTTTTTTTCTAAGAGCCATCATCAACTCGAGGAGCCATGCGCTGAAGTCTTCTGTAAGCTTCAATACTATTGTGTTGCTTTCTCCACACCTAAGCCGACTAACCCGCTGGAAGTGTAATACTTTTAATAGAGAAAACCACCCAGTTATCTTCTCTCAACTAAAGTCGAGACCCTTTCATATCGCAAAGCTTGGAATTTTTCGAAAGAAATTTCCAGCTGAAGTGACGGTAGACTGAGCATAGACTTTATACCTCGATTTATCGAGTCTGTCTAGACTTTCGCCAACAAGATCCTGCCTGAGTATGTTCTTTCTCGTAACTCAGAACATAAATTCTGAGAGACAGACAAGCGTGTGACCAATATACCATACACAAAGAAGAAGATGAAATCCATTTCTTGCTGGATTGATATTTAAAGAACTTACCAGCAGGGAAAGAACTGTTAATGATGCGAGGACTGCGTGCAGCTTGAGCTGTTGACATCCATGATTTTCTTTCCAGGTACTCAACTAACCTTTCGTAATGGTTTTTCTGTCTGCCTGTACTTGTGTCTCTCAAATAAACACTAATTACTTCTACAAGAGATAGTTTGTGAGTACGTTGATTCGAACGCATAGAAATAATATTCTCGTGCATGTGATCACGAGGAATGACCTTGGAAACCAAAGTGGAGTATACAATAGTCTGCTCCTTCTGTATTGCATTTGCATCCTAGTTTCGGAATGCGACTGAAACGATACACAGACGGATTATACTTCACTCCAGAGTGTCCAAATAAGTCATGACGCTTCTTTCGAAAACGAGTTCAAAGGATGATCCAACGATCAAGGTATTGGTTTACCTTTTTTAAGTCGGCATTTATAACTAAACTATAATCGTCTTTAGCTTTTTTCTTGTGATAGGATCACCTCCATTTATCGATATTCTTAGTCTACATAGAAGAATTCCGAGTTTGGAAATCTACCAGAGCCTACCCAATGAACTTGTCCAAATTGGCTACTTTTGTTGCAATAGAAAAAATCTATCAACATTGGCTTACTATCACTTATTAGGAGATATAACAATTTTCCTAATGGTGTGTAGGACACGTGATAAGGACATCTCTGATACTAGTAATATCTCACTATTAGAGATAAGAGCCACAGATCAGATACAGATTATCCGATGACTTAAGATATGATAGTGCATGTAGAATTTCTCCCCTTATCTAAAATTACACACAAGAATTAACCCAGTCTAAACTCGGAGTAATTGAGCACCAGAAGTATGTCTTTTTCTCTAAGAAAATCGGGTGTGAGACACTGAGAATTTCTGTTTTAGAAAATGCAATGTTTCAAAATATGCTATGCTTTCCATCTCCTACTCTTCTTCATTTGTAGTTCAATTTCTGGTTTTGGTCTTGGGGACCTCACAGGACTGGACAGTGCCAAGGTGAAGATTCTGCCCTGTACCTGGTTTACGAGGTTAATATTGTAAGCCCGCTTCCTTTATAAATTGAGCAAGTCCACAAAGGCTTACAATTTGTCTCGATCTGACAACTGGGTATTCAGTCTATTGTGTTAATGTCCAACATACACAATGAGCAACCAAGGCCTCAAGTCAGCCAATTCCTCATGAAATATAAACCGTAACTTTGGAGAAAAAAAAGAAAAAAAGTTGTGTCTACATTGATAACGACACCTCCGGACACCGCACCTCGCGATGTTTGAGTGGATATTTGGCAAGCGGCTAACTCCGCAGGAAAAGCTGAGAAGGGCATGTTTTTGTTTACCAAGATTTTCTAACAGTAGAACCAAAGAGCGCTGGAGAAAACTATTAGAGAACTTGAGAGGGAAAGAGTAAAGTTACAGTCGCAAGAGAAGAAAATTATTTCGGATATCAAGAGATCAGCTAAAGATGGTCAGACAAAAGCGATAAAGATCCAGGCAAAAGACTTGGTACGTACGCAAAAGAACATGGAAAAATTCCAGAGAATGAGGGTTCAAATCCAGGCGATAGCACTCCGCATCCAGACTGTGCGCTCCAATGAGCAGATGACGCAGTCTATGAAGTCAGCTTCTCATCTTTTGGGTTCTATGAATCGCACCATGAACCTCCCACAGCTGAGTAAGATTACTATGGATTTCCAGAGGGAAAGCGATATGATGGACCAGAGACAAGAGATGATGGACGATACGATGGAGGACCTAATGGATGACGAGCTTGACGAGGAGGATGAAGAAGAGGCAGACAACGTGGTTAATAAAGTGCTCGATCAAATTGGCGTCGATCTGTCTGCTTCTTTGAGGGACGTGCCGGCGCATGAGCCGCAGAGAGAGTTGGTTGGGGAGTCGGTGGGTGATGATGATCTCCAACAGAGGCTCGATGCGCTCAAGAGGAGTTGACGGTGGATTTTGGTATAGAGTATCGTTATTATTGAGTGTCATTTTAGTTTCCTGTCTGCAACGTCACGTTGCGTTTACCAACATCCGCACACCATGTCGCATCAAAATGTAGCTCAGCTAAGTGAGCTTTTCCCAAACAAAAAATTTAAAGAGATTCAGCATGCGCTGCAACAGTGCGACGACGATTTTGATTTGGCGGTGGATTTTCTCAGCGAAAATCCGGATAACAACCTCCACTCTCTTTATAGCATGTTCCCCGATATGCCGTCTAGTGACATCAAAACGGCCCTTAGAGAGACGGGCAACGTGGAAAATGCCACAGAATGTATACTTAATATGCAGTACATCTCTCAAATGCAGAAACCCGCAAAGAAGCAGTTTGTTCCTCTCAAGGATGAACCTCTTAGTAAGAGCTGGTGTGAGATCGATACTCAAATAAACCAGATTGTCAAACTGACAAACGTGGACACCAAACAGGCAAGGTCCTTGTACTATAGTAATGATAACGATATTTATTTGGCGGTGGTGAACGCTGTTAAAGGTTGTAAAAAAAGCGATTCCTCTTCTGCCTCTATAACTATCCCCGTTGGACAGAAAGTCCAAAGTGGAGGTGCGGCTGTGAGATATGCACACATGCCAAAGAAGCAGGTCGATTTCAGTGCTGAACTCGATCAAATTCAACAGAGACAATGGCAGTGTCCAAGGTTCCCCGATTTTGATCGAGTATTTGTGGAAAAATGCCTCGTCCTCCACGAGGGAAACGTGGACGCAACATGGAATCTTCTGGTGTGGGTGCGCGACCACGGCCCTAAGCAGAAACCCCAGCAGTGGAAGCTTTCCCGGAACGAAAACTCCACCCCAATGACACCAGAACCGTCATTTACAAGGGAAAAAGTGCCCTTCACCAGTGGCAAGCTGCAATGCATACGAGAAAACATAAAGTCAAAAGACCCTGCAGTTGCCACATACTACCAATACGAGTATGCCAAGCACAAACGGCAAGAGATTGATAGGATGAAATCTCTGCATAGAGATGAGGAAGAACAGAAGTGCGCACGCGCAATCAAGTCAGGCGTGCTTGATCTCCATTATCTGCCTGTGGAAAACGCAGTGAGCGCCACCAACCGCATTTTACTCGAGTGGTGGGACGAGGAGCTCAAGCTACGCGAAACCAACGGTACCAGGGGCGGCCAAAGGTGTCTTTTCGTGGACCCTGTTAAGGTCACAACAGGACGTGGGATCCACTCAAAGGGCGGGAAATCTCGTATAAAAGTGGCCGTGAGGAAAATCCTAGAAGCATCGTATCACTACGAGGAGGAGTCTTCATATTTCCTGGTTGTAGGCAAGAAGAGATAAATAGATTGAAAGATACTCACCTCCACGCCTCGATCTGCGCACTGGTAAACTCGAGTTGATCAACTTTGTCCAGCATCTCCACCATCAGGGACATGTTAACCAGTGCCAATTTCTTGAGTTTTTCATCCTCGCCAACCTGCGACTTTGTTGCCTTGAGAGCGTTGTTCAACGAAACAACAGGGTCATATTGATTATCCGGGTCGTCCAAATCGACAATCTGCTTCTGATTTTTACACACAAAGGACAATGCCGACTTTTCGCATGTAGAAGAGTTAACCGCAATGGGGATCTCATGCTGCTTTAGTAGCGAACCGTCTCCATTTTGCATGAACGCATCAAGACTCGCCTCAGAAACGGTGTACGCAGAAAACCCCTTGTCGCCTATTTCCGCAAAATCTAAACACAGATAAACAATTTCACCGTTATTCGTTATTTGACTTATTACGCTGTTTACAGATAAAAGTGCATAAAGAGACTCAGTTCCAGTCTGAGCTATAAAGCCGTGATACGTGCCCACAACCCGCATATCGGGATACATGGTGCGATCTTGTTGTTAGGAGTAAATATAACTGATACATACGTTGCAGTATCTGTTGTTCAAGTAAAGAATCGTCCACAATGGGGCCGTTTTCCGTTTGCAATACGCAAACCTCCATCGACGAGTCTACAGAAATAGTTTGATTACCCAACGACCCCCAAATTACACCTACACATGATTTTTTTCTCTCGAGACTGCCTGATACGTTGAACAGAGCCAATGGATGAAGTATCAGAGTCGTTGTCATCCGTACATCTGCGGTACTTCGAACCCCAAGTAGTTGATTTGTGCACTCCCCACATCGTAGAGCTTAGGAGAAAGAGGCGTCGAAGAGTAGAAAATCATTGTGGAACGGAAAGTTCGCCTGGAGCGAAGAGATCAAGCAATCAGAGATAATTGTTCGTAGACTAACAACTGCCACTTGTGGCCTCTTTGTGGATAAAGATGAACCAGGTTAGAGGTTCTTACGCCAACGATGCAATATATATAAAGTACGACTCCGGTGAAGTACATCGAGGTCGTTATGCTCGGAACCCGAAATTCGTGGCAAGTTGCCTTTGGAAGCAAACCTCGCCCCATTGTGAGGTGTGTGCGGAGCATGAAACGAGCTGATTGAGGATACTATCCTGAACAGTTTGCCGGCGCTTCCAACCCTCCAAAGGGGTTTCGACTCACACGAAAGCGAAGTTTGTCCATTGGCATCCATTTTCGAGCTCCACGCTGCAACAGAGAGGGCTCACAACCGTGGTGCACCACCCACAGAGATTCCTAGTCCATCCTCGAAAGTGATAAAGCGAGTGAATGGCGATTTTACTTTAACCTTGGCATCTCGTTACGAGGACAAGTCATTCACGCCCTTTGGGACCAGACGATTTATAACAGAAATTTCGTCATGGCAATCATGCTGCTGTCTCGCTCGAAGGATAAAGAATTGCTCATAAAGGCAAAAGATAGAGAAGGTTACACATCCAAGAATTATCTAAATGTCTACACGATAATTAACCCAAACGATCCAAACGCATCCCTTCTTCAGGAGACTCTCTCAGTTTATTCCAGTTCAGGAAGGCTGCTCCAAAATGGATACCCGCTGATTAATCCGGATACTCGCGGGATAAAATCATTCATCAATTCAATGAATCCTTGAGCACGCGACTACCCTAATAGAGATTTTGGTCTACGACTTAGACTGGTACTCAATCTCAGATACTAGATTACCATTTCCACGGAAAGGATTATTAGCGTAACAAGGGATCCTTTTATTTACCAGGTCATCTCTTTAAGACATAGACCTTCCTCTTCCCATGACACAAAGCTTGAGGTAATCATGATAAATGAACTTGAGTGGTTTAGTGAAAAGTCATTGATAAAGCGCGTGATGGGTAACACTATGATCGCGTTTATTAATGAGGCGGTATCATGCTGGGTGACCGATTCTCATTGGTACGAGGGACATCAGATTTACCATTACAACACCCACGGAAAGACTTCCGAGATCTGCAATAACAAGAAAAAATTGCTCCTCTACATCGCTACGGAACAAAACACTATAGTGGTTTACGATCTGAAGAGCAGTGATGTACTCGGCGTAATACATCATACTCTCGGAAAGGTATCCAAGATCACATGTTCTCCAGATGGGCTTTTAATGAGAAAAGAACAGTGCTCTTCTGTCTATTCTTTTTTTGGTAATCTCAACTACTGTCAGCGGGAGAAGACAATTTCAAACGAATAAATGTGTCGGATGCACGATGGTCTGCCAACAGAGAACTAATAATATCATCGCACGAGGGCGATGCGACATGTATCCGTGTTATGCAAACAGCGTTGAACTCCCACCGTCCGTTACTCTTCTCAAATGATGAGATAATGGTGTACAGGGGTCTGAAATGGTTTCCAGTTCGAGTTGGCAGTCAGCGAGCGCCCCAATAGATATATCCAGGATAACCTAGTTATCACAGATTGCATTTCCGCCGCAGATGGAGAGCACGTTTGCATTCTTGGGAACAAAAATGCCATGAGGTACCATTTTTACTCGAGTCAATGCAAACGATTCAGATGAATCAAACCTGTCTCATGGCGTAGGAGAAATTTCAGAATGCTGCTCGTGGAAGTCTTGTCATGCTTACACAAAGTCCGGAGAGAGCAGAAGTTGTAATTGTAACAACTTTGAATGAAGAGAATCAACCGATTTGGAGTTTTGATTTTCTCAAACTCCTAATGGGAAGGCGTGCCATCTCACAATCAACCCAGAGAGTAATGACGGACATCCGCGCTTCAGTGATTCAGTTGGACTCTTCGCATTGAACGAACCAGAGTTGTAACCAAAGATCGTATCTTTTCACTGCGTGAATTGTTCTCTCCAAATTCCCAAATCTCACGCCTATACAAGTTGTGCAATGGGGACGTACTGGTTTTGCTGGGAGCCAAATTGAACCTCGCTAAATTTACAGACGAGTCGAAAAATCTCATTCACGGCGAGGGTAAAAGACTATCCTGTAGGCGTGGACGAGGGCTGATGTGGTTAGGCTCAATAGTACCTCAACATTTACAACCGTGCTCCGAGATTGTTGTGTGAGTGTTCAAAAATGCTACTAACAGAGATATAGGTAAAGTGGGTTGGCTTCTGAAGCAGAACGGATGGGATGAGAGTAACATTGTTTATCAAGTGAACTAAGTTATTCGGTCCAGGTTGTCGATATATGCCTTTCTCTGGCAGTCTTTGCCGTGACTACACTCCATTCGACGGACACCATTAATGAGAAGTTGTCCACACTCGCTCTAAATGAGGGCTCTGGGACAACAAGTACATCAAATCTCTCATATGGTAGCAACCACTACGGTAACATATCAGACGCTTCCACTGCCAACGCCGACAATGCTGAATTATTCGATCCCGCTGTCAGATCGCAAACTTCACTGGGTAACTCACTCGAAGACATCACAGATTACTACGCCACCTTTGATGCTAAGGACTTTTTCTCCCAAATTGGGAAAACCGACTTTTCCAAGACAATCGGCATTATTGACGGCGCCAGTAATCACATAAACTGGTTTCATCGTTTCGAGGACACACTTATGGCCATGGGGCTCTATCAATTCCTCTTAGATCAGGCGAACCCCGCAATGGAGCGGGCTGTCTCGTACCTCCTGCGTTCCTCAGCGATGATTTTCAATCTTATCTGAACAACTAAAAAACAACTAACAGCAGGATGAAATCATCGCAACTCAAAACCCCGATTCCCGGGTACCATCCTTCAGGACATGGAGAACATGACGTTTGATGGAAGAGAAGATCCAACAACTTTTTTTCCCGGTTCAACCGTCTAGAGAATGAGCCAACACGAGCTCAAGGTGGACCTATTCCGGACTACCTTCTCAACCAAATTCTCATATCCAACCTTTCCGGACCCTACGCGCCCTTGGTCGACATCTTCATCACTTCCAAAAACCTTACCCCGGACTACATCCGTGATGAGATCCAGACCAGCTATAGGTATAAACAGTCTATCAAAACCATGCGGCAAAAATCAGGTGGTAACAACGCGCACGCAAGAAAGAGAGGAAATTTAAGAAAGTGTTCCTCTTGTCATAGGTATGGTCATTTCAGCTGACCAGTGCCGGTCGAGTGACAACACCGCTGCACAGAAACAGGTAAGCAACCTCGAGTGTTTGAACGAAATTACCACCATCAATGATCGGTGTCCGTAACAGGACACATAGAGTCATCGCCGATAGTGGGGCAGAGGTCTGCACCACAGGTGTGCTTTCGTTACTCCATGACTTCACTCCTGCTAGCCCCAACCGACCACCGATCCTTTTGAATTTCCCCGACGGAACATCTTTTCCAGCCAAAGGCCACGGCTTCATTCGTCTCCTGTTATCCGCTTGCCCTCTGAAACTTTGAGTATTTTACTCACCCGCGATGAAGCATACTCTTCTGAGTACACATGAGTTAGCTGCATCCATCTTATATTACCAGGGACATCCCACAGGAAAGTGGTACCCAAGATTGCAGGGATCCTACAGTCCAGTTCGGTCATAGAGCTTCAGACCAAGGACAGCTTAACTCCTTCCTGATGATCTCGTGTCGCTCCACAACGACTCTACTCTCCACTGGCACGCGAATTCACCAAGGGGATCACGCAACACCTTTTTCGCAACGGCCCCTATGCACACGTTGCATAGTGATATCATCGGTGCTATTCACTACAAGAATTCCAAGTGGTATATCTTCACCATTATCGATGAGTATACCCATTTCTTATCTGTGAAGATTCTCCGCTCCATTGCTGAGTTTGTGAAACACATTCAATCCCTCATAGCTTTTGCCGAGAGGCAATGGGGCGTAGGTTCCCAACCGGATCAGGGCAAAGAATACACATCCGCACCCATCCGCGAATTCTTTTGAAAAAGAATCGAACAACGATTTAGCACTCCCTATAGTCCCCATAGTAACTCCGTGGCCGAACCGTTCAACTACACGCTGCTAGGAGATGTACGGACCGTACTCGAGCCGCCAATATGTCATCATTCTTCTGGAAGGAAGCGGTCGTATATTGCAATTATACCCGTAACCGCGTTTTTTCAGAAGGACCTCCAGGATTCGCCATATCATTTCCTCACCAAACGGAAAGTGAAAATATCCGATTTTGGAGTATTCGGTGCCAAAGTCTTTATTACTGACATCCCATATGGATCAAAAATGAACAAACGTGGTCGAGCTGGGATCTTCCTCGCACCAAGCGACGAAGTTTACGGTTACCTTGTCTACGTGCCCGAGTTACGGAAAACCATCAACACCCGCCACGTACGATTCACCGGTGAACTCTTCTTTGATGCTTTCAACCCTCAGAACGAAGCAGGTTTAAAGGTTTTGGATACCGTTATTGACCGATACGACCCTACTAAACGTCCCGTCCCAAACCTGGAAGAAGAGGACAATGAGGCCATTGCTGATACGGCGACTTCGCCTGATGAGAACATCCCATCCAACACCACGGAGGACGTTCCTCCTCCTGAATTTGCGTTCTCCCGGCAACAGCACGCTGAAAAGGGAAGACGCTTGCCGGATATTACTCATCTAACCGCACCAGCTGAAGATGAACTCTCCACACCAGTTCTGGATGACTATGGCGAAGAAACAGACCCCGATACTACCCGACGGAAGCCCAACGACCACTTACCCCTAGGGAAGAAGGCCCTATCTCACATGGACCTGCCCATCCGGATTCGTCTCTCGTCCCCGTACCAAATAAATTGAAATCCGACCTTGTCAGTGCTCCCCGCACCGTGGACACAACAACCGTCCCCATTGGCGATCGCCTGAGGAAACGGAAAACTACCTTAACATCATCCGTTGAGACCAAACGCAATTTTGTTTCCCTCGATTTGAATAGCCTTAACCAGCACGCTCCTACCCTGTCCAACAGCCCATCACGACGGAAGAACGAGCCAGTGCTCGGAAGGTGGAACTTGACGCTCACAAAGCTCCCGGTACGTGGATCGATACCCCTATACTATCATACGCCATCACAGACGAAATTCGCTCAAAGTGTGTTCACACACACTGGGTGTATACTCGCAAGGCCAACGGTACTGTAACGGCACGCTTGGTAGCCCGCGGCGACCAGCAGGGGGTGGATACGTTCGACCTCACATTTTCGCCTACTCTGAGCAATGAGGGTTTACGTACCGTATTGGCGCTATCCGCTGACAGAAAACTTTCCCTCCTGCAGATGGACATCACGACAGCGTATCTCAACGCCAGCCTTGACCGCGAGATATACATCTATGCTCCGGCTACTCGTGGACCCAAGCGTCCTGTTCTTCGTCTCGCCAAAAGCATTTACGGTTTGTGGCAAAGTGGCAGAAACTGGTTTCACCATCTACGCTCTCACCGGTTTTCGCGCGGATACGTAACTTCTCCTTCTTGTCCCGGAGTCTACAAGAAAATGCACAACGGAAGGACCATTGGTCTTCTCGCCATTTTTGTAGATGATATTCTGATCTCCGGATACAATCCACAGGAACTATCGAAAGAAATCTCGCCTACGGATCTGCAAGACGGTTCTCGTCGCTGGGCCGATGGACAAAACAGTAAGTCATCGATTGGTGCCATGGTATACTACGCTGGTGGACCTATCTACTGGCGTTACAGCCTATCCAGTCTGGGTTGTATGTCAATCACCGAAGCCGAAGTACACGCCGTCATTGAAGGCATCAACTGCCTCAACTACGTCCAGAAGGTGGTGCAGTTCGTCACCGATAAAACTCTTCCGCTCTGGATCTTCACGGACAACCAGTCCTCGATAAAGATGTTTCTGAATGAAAAATCGACACCCCGAAATAAGCATTATTCGCTTCGAATCGACAAAATCAAGAGTGAACTTGCCAGCAAACGCTTTTCGTTGCGATACATATGCAGTGCTGATCAAGTCGCAGACCTACTTACGAAGCCA
>PPLB01000622.1:1105-13187 GCA_003706365.1 Citeromyces siamensis
TGTACCGTTCAAGAGTAATCTCTAAAAGAACCTGGTGATAAGAACATGTGGTATATTGAGGATTAGACAAAGTTTTTTTCGTTTCGAGTATAAAAATCTGCACGTATTGTCAGCGCCTTCCCTTTTCGAAGTATGTAAAAACAAACATGCGCCACATTTGTGGCGGTGATTCCTTGTTTAGGACCGAAGTTTTGCCCGTTTAAGTAAATATTATGCATATTGTCTGTGTTGCTGTATCATAGATGCATCATTGCTGCGAGTTAGCCGCAGAAGTGGATTAGGAGTTGATTATATAAACTCGTCCCTTGCGTCCTAAATGCCCTCCATTTCCGCAACGACATCAAAATGCTGTCAATTCCAGATATCAGTTTAAGAATTGTCAACTTTATCTTCCTGGGCATTGTCTTGGGTCTCACTGCTAGATTAGCAGCCACCGCTGATAACCACAACCCGCAAGTGAATTTCTGTGTGTTTGCCGCTGCTTTTGGTATTCTTACATCGTCGTTGTATGGCATATTGGCTGCGTTTGTTTCTGCTTTTGCCTGGCCAATTATTCTGGTTTCCCTCGACTTTCTCAACTTTGTGTTTACATTTGCCGGTGCCACAGCTCTTGCCGTTGCAATCAGGACCCACTCTTGCCACAGCCAGGACTACTTGGACGACAATGCTGTTACACAGGGTTCTACGGAGCGTTGTCGTGAAGCGCAAGCTTCAGTGGCTTTCCTTTACTTTAGTGTTTTCGTGTTCTTGGCCTCAATGATTCTTTCTGGAATCACTTTGATCAAGGATGGCTTCTTTGGCTATGGCGGTAGAAGATCTGCAGCACCGAGGACAGGGGTGCCAACCATGTCTCAGGTTTAAGTTTTTCCCGTCTGTGATACCACTTAATATTCTTGCTCTATGTTCATTTTTCTAGTTTGTTAATCGTGTTAATAAAACTTATTATTTAGTTGAGTTATTTACAGACTTTAGCGACCCAGATTGAGTAGCAAGGAATTGTTGGCGGACTGTTCTTGTCCGTTGCTCGAGTTGCTGGGCAGATACGTCACATTAGGCGAAGCAGCTAGTGTGGCTGCAATCTCTTTAGAAGTTTCAATTCTTCTCACAAGCAACAGACCATCACCAGCCTTTTCCAGAGCTTTGGAAATGTGAAGAGCCGCCTCAGCTTCACCTTCTGCCCTGATAACGTTGGCCTGCCTTTCTTGTTCAGCCTTCTCCACCATAAATCTGGCACGCTCCGCATCCTGTTGAGCAATCTGTTTCTGTTCAACGGCTCTGGTGAATTCTCTACCAAATGTCATGTGTGTGATAGAGACATCTTCCAATCTAATGTTGAATTCGTTCGCCCTTTGCGACAGCTCCGTGCGTATTCTGCCGCTCACAAGTTCCCTCTGGGTAATCAGTTCAGCAGCATCAAACTGAGCTACAATCGTTTTAAGAACCTCATTTCCGATTGATGGAAGAACCCTCTCATCGTAGTCAACACCCAAAGATTGATAAATGAATGGAAGCCTGTTGACATCGGGTCTGTGGAGAACACGCAGTGTAAGTGACACCTGTTGCAGATCTTTTGAACCGGTCACAGTAGATATGATGCGAGGTTTGGTTCTAACGTCAAAGATGACTGGTTTTTGCAACCACGGAATGAGAAAATGAGTACCCTCTCCTATAACAGACTGCTTGACACCAGAAAACCGGTCGAATATTACAGCCCTCGAACCGCCCTTGACGTCAAACATAGAATACTGAGCAGCGGTAACCGCTATACCAGCAGGGATGGCAATTCCTTATCCGTTAGTTTCCTCACTTGGAACCACTTACTAGAGATGATGTCTGGAATTCTGGACATGTTGCCGTCGGTGGTGCAAGGGTGGAATCTTTCCCGCCGTGCTCCAACCGAAGAGGATGACTTGGACAACGGTATTTGTTGTATGTACAGGATAATAATTTGCGACGTAATTGAGGTGTATGTAGTTTATTTAACAATGGTTAGATGAAGAATAATTACGAATGTCATTGTTTTTATTGTTTGGCAAGATCAGTAAGAAAAAGTACGCACTGAACAAAGGTAGATAAATACCATAAACAAGAATAAGTTTATGTGTCAACCGTGACAAGAACACGTGTCTACCACCCAAGATGTGCAAGGGTATATACATCATGATGAACTACATATCTGTGGCTATATTACAAGAACGCTAGATCGAAACACGGATATTTCAAAAATGAGGCAACTTATAACCCTCCGAGACACTGTTATGTCCGCTTTCAAAGGGATTGTAATCATTGTTAACTGTTGGCTCTTGTAAAGCTAATAATGCCATCATGATCAATACCACCTCACTTGACAATGGATAAAAAATTGTCTTTCCAAAAGAACATGCAAAGATAGGTCACTTCTACTCCGTGATGCACTGAGGGAAAAGACAACTACTGGTCCAAATATCATTCTTGGTCTTTGTTGGTGATGTCCATTCGTCTCTTCAAGGTATATGTAACTGCCTCTTTCTAAAGTGTAGTTATTACAACGAGGAACTCAAAGAGTATTAATTTACGCCATTTAAAATTTAAAGTATAAAGCCACTATATGAGTCTACAACGAAGCACTCTTCTAGATGCATCAGTACTTGGTGTTTATGGCAACCATATCACTCTCTGTAATAAAGACATTTCAACAAGCTGTTATGGACGAATAATTGAGGAGATTGGAACTGAATTTGATTTGCTGTTCTACTTTGTCGTACCACGCTCGGGAACGCCAGTCAAAATGGGAAACAACATTCAAGGAGAACCTCTACGATCAGTAACAACTAGAAATATCCGGAGTTCTAGACATGATATACACCACCGGTAATGCAAGACAAATCAATCATCTTCCTTTACGACACCCGTCTCTTTTAGAAGTGTATCAATTTCGCTGTCGGTCCATATGCGCTGAACAACCTGTCCGTTTGGTTGGGTGCTCAGTGTGGACAATTCAATTTTTTCGCTGGTGAGTGTAGAACTGTCCATAGTTTTACTCAGAACTTTGAGAGCCAACTCTTGAGCCTCTTTCAAATTCATGTCGTCTTTGTAATCCTGCTTCAGTAGCGTCTGCGCACTGGAATTATTTGCACCGACACTGGTTGCCTTCCAACCCGAATAATTCCCAGACGGGTTAGATGAATAAAGCTGGAAATTGTAGCGCTCGTCGTAACCGGCATAAATAAAAGATACACCAAACGGACGTAAACCACCGTGCTGAGTATAACCCTGTTTGACATCACACAGCCTGCGGACAAGCATTTCACATGGTATTTCTTCATTATAAGTTTTCAAATACGACTGAGCAGTCACGCGAGCGTGATTGACCAATATTAAAGCGTCAGCCGTCATCCCCGCCACGGCACACAACATATTACTGCATGTTAGGAAAAAAAGAAACCCCATTCTTACTCACTCATTGAGCGAGTACATCTTTTCTGCTGCACTGTCCTGTTCTAAAAGCTTAGAAGTAACCTTACGCTCTGCCGCTAGAACAACACCGTCCTTGGCAAGAATCCCAATAGCGGTTCCCGCATGAGAAATCGCTTCTAAGGCGTACTCCACCTTTTGTTAGACCATTGGAAATTATCAATTTCAACTCACTTGATAAAGTCTACCCTCTGGGGAGAAGATCGTAGTGCGGCTATCGTATCTTCTTGACATTTTCTATCAATTCTCTTTAGTATGTGTTTGCCTCCCTGGTTATTGACACGTGCTCTGACATTGACAGATCCATGAGATATGGAGGATGAAGGGCTGCCATTATTTGCACGGCACGTCCATGGTGATTGGATCGTTGTTATATTGCAATCGGGCAGAAAATTCCTGCATAATACAGAGAGTGGTGAATCAATCTGGAGCGCGTATGGCGTATCGGATCTGGAAGAGGCTTTGGAAAATATGGACAAGAGCGATCTGCTGATTTTGATCGCCACAGCTCGCGGTCTCAAAGTAACAGAGGAGGATGAACCCAATGAGGATGAACCAGATGGATCTGCCGAATGGATACCCCAACCACAGGAGTCCCAGAAAGGCGAACCACAATTTCAGGAGCGCGAACCACAAGAGGCTCATGAAGGTGAATTCGAGGAAGGAAACGACACGCTGATGACTTTGCATGACGATTCCCCAGGACAGGGAATCGACTTGTCTGATTTTTCAGATTTTGATGAACCCCAAAGTTTCGAGTCCCTATTCACGAAGTACAAAATTAGCCCTTTTGATTCGTGGGACATTATCAGCGAGCGCCTTGTTCATGAACCAGAGTATTTCTTAGTTGACTCTAACAGTGAAAGAAGGGCGATCTTTGATTCATGGTGCAAGAGACAAGTGCAACAACCGATAGAGAGAGAAGAAGAACCCAATGCTTGCGCTTATGTCAGGTTCATCAAAGGGAAGCTCTACGGGAAATCTTTGTATTTTGCTGAATTTAAGCGAAAGTTCCGTTCGGAGTATAAAAAATTCAACCTCTCTGAAAAGGAGAAAGAATCGATATACAAAGAGGTTGTTAATTTCGAAAAACACAAAGACCAGTATTCCGCTCTGCTGAAACGACTTATCAAATCTTTTAAAAAACATCATTTTGATAAACATCTGGTTGCTAATTACGAAAGCGACCCTGTTAAATATTACCAAGAGCTGGCGTTGGAGCTCCCCAAGGAGATCACACAGGACCCTTGGATGGTGTGGCTCGATAGTAAAGAAGAAGCAAGTCTCAAATGTAAAGCTCTGATTGAAGCGAGTCAGTTGCTGAATGGATGAAATATTTAATGGTACAGTATAAATGTTCAACAATTTCCTGTAAGTTTGTTCTTTGGAATTGCGTAGCCGCAGTCCGCCCACGATGTCTTGTTGACATTCTCGTAAGCGATCGGATGATCTGCAATATAGTCAACTGTTGGATAACCCTCAGGATCACACGTGATTGAAACGCTGTCATTCGGTTGATAGATCCGCACATAGTCAATTTCCATTTGCGAGGGGAAATGGATAGTATTCCAATCGATATAAGCCCAGTTGTTGGAGATACCGAAATTCAAAACAATAGACATGGGTTCTTTGCTGATTCTTCTCCAACCAACATTCCCATTGGGTGAAAGAGACCAAGCATGTGCTGTCAGAGTAGGCTCTTCACCAACAAACCAACGAATGTAACCATCGTCGTTATCATTCATGTACTCAAAGCCATAATGTTGGAAATATCCATAATCGCCCTCTTCGTCTCCTCTCTCATACCACTTGGTATTGAGAGTCGACGTGGCCGATACAGCCTGCTGGAAGGGGCCACCGGTATAAGTGTTCATAGTGGTGATACTGGAATTGTAAATCTCCATAAAATTGTGATCAGGATAGTACCAGATATCCATTGGAGCAATTTGATAAGACTGAGATGCAACACCAATCTTACCATTTGTGCCGATATGCCCAACTTCACCTTCAATGATATCAATTTCTGGCGCTCCTCTTCCCGTCCCCGAGTTTGGATGGTCTTCCCCTGGACATGTACATGAGCTGAGTCTTTGACCAGGTAAGTAAGAGATACCATCTGGAGAAGACTGATTTGGTGTGATACCAGCATCACATGAATCATAAGTGTATGGCCATACACCATCAGTAGTAGCCAAGTATCCCGGTCTACCCAAATTTCCCATAGTCCACATACCTGGCCATAGACCTTCTTTATTACCGTAATTTGGTAATTTCGCACTAACCTCGATATAACCTTGAGTAAAACACAGCCTGTTCCACGAGTGCAGCATTCCTGATCTGTAAAAAAGATTGTGGTTCTTGATTGCATCCATTCTCAAGATCAAAGTTCCGTTATCCGTGGTGATCGCATCTGGGTCATACCATTCGAGATCGTGAGTAGCGGCATAATGGAAATCTGGACCATACCAGAATTGTTCATCACCTTCGTAAAAGGTGCGGCCAATTTGGTTGAACTCGTCTGAAAATACAAGTTTCCACACTTCTCCATCTTTACTCACGTGCGTATGATATTCTTCCGGTGTATCATCATCAACCAAGTTTGTACGGATAGCAGAGAGTTGCGGGTACTCGTAATCAGTCAGTATCGTGTAAGTAAGGCCCTTTCTGTGGTCCAAAGCTCCAGTGTAAGTCAAAGCAGGTAGTAGGATAAATAGCAAGAGTAAACCGACAACAAGAGCTAAGAGACCAAGTAAACCCCCGATGTAACGCCTATCCATATGTTTAAAATCCAAGAAAAACCTATGCTTGTGGTCGTAAGCCTCCTGCACGGGATCTGGATTATGTAGATAGTCATCCGGTTCTTTATCCTCGATGTGGAGGGGAAAGGAAGACGCTGGGTACCCTCCAAATGGTGAAAAATCAGCATCCACAAGAAACGGGTTGGAAGATTTCTCGCTTCCAGATGAACCTTCACTCATCATTGACTGATTATACTGGCCCCTATCCAAAGTTTTTGGTGGCAACAGATTCGACCGGGACGCAATACTGTTCATAGACGCTATCCTCGAGTTACCCAAAGAAGGATATCTGTCATACTCCGGAGGTACCAGACCGTTTGTAGACGACCCACGAGTTATAGGCCGGTTCGGTGAAGATACCGAAGAAGTGGTTGAATGTTGATACGACGAATAATCGATATATGGCTTGTTTGGATTTGGAGTCCCGACAGATTCCATCTGCGAGCTAGAAGAGCCATCATCGTACGACTCTTCCTCTTGGTTAAACGGGTTGCGCGGGTCAACATCCTCCGATGACGACTGCCCTACTTGAGGGGAGTTAGACGTAAGATTGCGTGTAGACATAGTTGGAGCGATCGAATTCTAATTCTTGCTTCGAGGCGTTACCTCAGTAATCGGTTGAACACGGGAACTTTTAGCGGAAAAAGTGATGTTTTCGTTTTCCCTAAACTAAAAAAATCTAGCTATGGAAGTGCGTAGTTAGTTGTGCCAAGCCTCACAAGAGAACAAAAAAAAAAGCTGATTTCCTCCCGTTACCTTGGAATTTAGCGGTACACGACCTATGCTTTCGCGGCTGTGTCTCTGGAGCGGGTTCTAGACCGCGCAAGCCTAGAGATCTACAATTAGTCAGTTTTGACATCATTTCTTCATTTTGGTTGTTTCTTCTTGTAAAACTCGCTAATGAGGTTCAAAACACCATCGTTACCCTCGTCATCCTCCTGGTTGCTTTCATGCAAACGATCAATGTAATCACCTACGTTACCGCTATACTCGGCCCCCATATCAAATGATTCTCCTAGAATCAGGCTGTTATTGAGCGAGGCGAGGTGCCTCTCTGTCTTGGCAGAGTATCTAGTCCGCTTCCCCTGTTTACTTGAGAAATCGTCTTTCGGCTTGTGAAATCCCACGCGGTTTTTGTTGGTGTCATAAGTAGTGTCTTGCCTTATAGGGAACATGGAAGACGAAACCAGCTTATTGCTTAACTCATCGCCGTTTGCCGCGCGGGAACCATCATTCCCGTAATTCTGCATAAAGTACATGTATGACTTAATCATCTTGTCATCTTCCTGTGACTTATTATTATTTTTCTCTGTCGTAATCTGGTTAACATCGAACAGAGCAGATTGACAAACATATCCTAACCCGTCAACGTGCACGCTTGTCTCGCGGAAAAAATCCATAATCCCGTCAGAGTAACTGGGTAGTCTGCATATCAACAGATACGGCAGCATCACCAAACTCATCATCTCCTTTGCCATTAGCACAATCTTGAGATTATAATAATGACAAAACTCTTGCTTGGTCTCTTCAGAATGCATTCGTCTCTCCCATTCTGCGGGCAGGTAATGCGTAAAACTGCTCACTTCCTTCAGAAGTCGCTCCGGGTCGAATACAAAGTTGTCATCCGGAATAGCGCTTTTGCAAACGGTATAAATCGCTCCAAGAGTCGAAAGATAGAACAAAACCGTTTGGCCATTGTAAACCTCAAAGTTCAGGAAACTTTCAGAGTCCCAGATGGTTAAAACAAGCAGTACTGTCAACAGAGATCCGGACAAAAATGCAAAGAATTTCATCAGCATCGTTTTGTACTCACTCGGAAATTGGTTCACATACATCATCGCGGGTTCCGTGGAAAGATTCATCCGTTTAAGGAAAATATGATGCAATTCGTTATACTCACGCATCTTCCATCGTGCCAATGGTGAATAGTCCCTCGCAGTGATCAAATTCGGGTTGGTCTTGAAATCGTAAAAACTGTTCAGGAAATAGTACAATAGATAGTACATCACCAAGAACGGCGATAAGAACACATTAAGCAACCCGGCAACGACGAATCGTTTACGCAGCTCTTTTGAGAATGCAAATCTGTTTGACTCTTTCAAAGCAGCCACCCTTATTTGACCACTCGGGTTGAAAATATAGTCAAAAATGCACAAGTTTAGATTCCACTCTAACGTCTTTGATAGAAATCTAGTGGTGATCCCAAAGGGAAACTTTAACGTCAGTGCAGGATTCAAAATTTCCCTGTTAAACAAAGCAATCATATAATTTTCTCTCCGCATGATTCTGTTGGCAATCTCATGCGCATTTAGCCTTTTCTTTGACTTCCAGTCGGCCGAGTTTGTCGAATCTTTCGAAACTATGGCATTTGTGTTTTGATCTCGCAAAATCAAGATCCTTTTCACTATCGTCCCCCAGCTTATCGTTGGCAATTCACTGTCTCGTATCTGCAAAAGGTAATTGTAAAAATCCTTCACTTCTCTCAGCGTTTTAGTCCTATGATAGAATGAGACGCTTTTCAAAATTAACACCGCAGCGAATACAAAGTAGCAAAATTTCTGTCCAGCAGATATGTTGGAATAACATCTAGGTATTCGCAGATCGTTTAACGTATTGACTTCCTTGCTCCGTAACTTTTCATAGTCTATGCAATTGCCCAAAAAGCTGCAGAATGACACTAAAAATAACAGAGTCAAACCATCGAGAACGTTCCGTAAATAAATGCAATAGAGACCGTTACCAATGTAATAGTCATAAACTTCGGTCAAGAAAACATCCAAGTTTGAAACGTTTGCCCATAACCATAGTGACCGCTCCATCGGGGATATTATACCCAACTTACTCCTCAGCGATCTTTCATAGTTGCTTTTCTTACTCGGGGTCTTAGATCTCTTGTGAGAAAGTGGTGGAGGCCTTTGGCTCGGTAGTTGAAATGTGATGCTTTGTGGCATCTTGTCAGCCAAATGTTGCGCCCCATTGGAGAGAACTTGTCTTATTGTCTGTTTCCGATCATTAATGTCTCCTTCCAACATCAGACTTTCAGGAACTATACTTTCGTTATCGTCATCGCTTGGAGCTACTCGTCGCCTGGAACCTCCAACAAGCTCCTCCTCATCGGAGTAGTCCTCGCTGGATGAGGAATCAGCTTCAGAGGTGATCCCCAATTGCGGACGATTTGTATGGTTCGTCGAATCAATGGTGGACGACTGGCGAGAATCTGAGAACTCATGGTCACTGCTCTCTTCAAATGGATGAGCATTTCCATAAAGTGACATTTCCGTATTATCTACAAATAAAGGATGTGATCTCGATGCCTCATTTGAATTAACGCCAAACACCCTCGAAAGGAAAGTTTGGTTATCGGAGCGTGACATTGTGATTTTATTATCGTTATCGTTGGTTAGTACACTACTATTAGCGCTTCTTTTTCTTTTCCAACTCGTACTGATTTTTTTCCGCACCCTCGGTAGTAGAGATCAAGTTGGTCATTCTTGCCATCTTACGGTGATAGTCATCGTAATATTGCTTCTTCTCTTTAGCCGATTCTCTGGCCATGAATTTGGAGTCTTTTCTGATCTCGCGTAGAGTCAACTTTCTCTCTTTCTTCTGCAATGCCTTCAATTTACCAATCTCCTGTCTCTGGGTGTCTGGGTCGTAAGATTTCTTTTCTGGGTTAAAGTTCTCCTCGAATTTCGGTGCCACAGTGGCCAATGATATAGGCTTGTGCTCCTGCAGTTGCAACGGTACCCGATCTTGCTCGGCAATCTTGTAGATGTTGAGCAGTTTCTTGAGTGTGTCTGGTATGATCTGCTGTGAAGCGTAAAACTTGACCAGATGTTTGAGTATATCAATAAAAGGTGTCGATATCTCGATGTACGCAGTTTTCTCTTTCCAGATTCCGCTACAACGGTCAACACTGTGGATGAGCTCGAGCAGAATGGTGCATCTTGCTTCAAGTGAATCATTCGACATTTCCCTAATAGATAATTTGTCCCTTTTAATCAATTCTTCCCTCCCTGAAAGCGCAAATCTGCTCTGAGGTATTTTTCCGACATCCAAACTCTTCAAATCCGGGAGAAGTGAAAGGAGAGCATTCCTTAAAAAGAATGCCACTTCAGGGATATATCTCTTCGAGTGTCTCTGATACTGGAGACACAGGCCGACCAAGAATGTACCGCTGAACAAGTGGTCAAATCTCTGGAAAGGATCCAATACCTCTAATGTTTCCGCAACCAAGAGCATAGTTGGAGTCACCACCAGATGATACAAGTCCGAAGTTGGGTAAATCACACCAACTATAGCATAAAATGCAAGGTGTGATGGTCTCGGGTATTGTTCTTTGTTGTTGATTGTCTCTTGAAACGTGAGAATCTTGCTCCGGAATGCTTCGCAAACGGGCTCGTTGTGATTTTCAGCCATCTCCTTCAACTGACTTATTAATTTGTTTAGCACACCTGATATTACATCTTTGTCTTCATATGATGTGTCTGCCAGATAAAGAATGTGATCTAACAAAACAGATGCAAATGTGGATAATTTTTGCTTATTTCCATCAGCGAGCTTTGGTTGATATTTTACCAAAATTTCTGAAACAAGTGACGGATGATCTTTTAAATTCACTTTTTCCGCCAATTTTAGAAACTTCGCATGATTCTGCGGACAAATGAATTCCTGCGAGGACGATGACATGGTAGAAGATACAACCTGGTCCCCAATAGTGATGACATTTGGTTGTGTAGATTTGCGCTTCAAAAATTCTTGTCTAGATTCTTGATGATCTTCTGTTGCATGTTCAGATTCATTTTCTGATTCTTGAACGGTGAACCCGTCTTGCTCGTTTTCGCTTGGTTCTGCCCAAAAATCAGCATCAAGATCATCAGCGCCCGGTTCATTGTGATCAATGATACCCTCCATCCTCCGCTGTCTCTCATTCTCCGCGTTTCTCCGTTGCTCTTCAAGCTCTTGGGAAATTTCCTCTGCCGTCTTTGTTCTATCGGCTGGAGCTGCACGACGATCAAAAGCTAATTCACGCATTCTTTGATCATACTCGAAATCCTTCTGTGACTTTTCATCGGCTTTTTTACTGGTTTGGGTCGACTTTAATTCGGAAAAAATGTCATCAAATTCATCGTCCAGATCCATTATTTGAGCTTCTGTTTTTTCCTGTGCTACCTGACGCTCATGTTTGTAAAATTTACTTTTGGCGATAATTTCCTTCATCACCTCAGCCTTTGATTTTTTACGAACAGGCTCATCCTCTTCGTTCTCAGAAATACCCAGATCACCCTCTTCAAAGCCACCATCTACTGATGAGAGACTTTTCCCATAATGAGTGAGCGTATCTTCGTCCATATCGTCATCATCCAAGTCGAACATAGACTTCTTACTTTGAATCTGGCGTTCTCTCGTAAAACGTTCAAGCATTTTCTCTTCTGGTGTTAACGAAGTATCATGTTCACCAAAACGCCGATCTATAAGACCCCCAGCTCTGTTTCTCTGGGATTTCGCCATTTCGTACGCAGTTCTTCTCTGTTCTTCCCCAATCTGTTTTGAAGTTCCCGGTCTCCCTACTGGTTTTCTTAGACGTGAGTCTCCACCTTCGTTTATTTCATAATCTCGCTTTTTGCGATTTACTTTGACCTCAAAAGGATTGAAATCCTCCCTTATTTTATCTAGTGCATCTTTTCTGTCGTCCCTCCTGGTGTCAGAAGGGGCTTTTCTAGAATGTTTTTTACCCTTGCGCTTGACGTTTGTTTGACCCGTTAGACCAGCAGCCTTTAGCGAGGCTTTCAGTTGTTTAAGTTGAGAACCGGCCATGGCTTAAAAAAAAA
>PPLB01000758.1:1187-22210 GCA_003706365.1 Citeromyces siamensis
GAATTGTGTACATTGCACGACCATAAACACAGATACGCGCTATAACCAAACACGATCGCTAAAAACACACGCACACGACAAGGGTAAATGTTTACCTCTAATTCACATATTATGGGCACTCCGCTTGATAAGCGCCGGATGCCTAATGGGAAGAATAGCAGTAATATGGAGTTTACCCCTGTGGGTGGTTCTGATGAAAAAGTCCAACCTCAAATGGAGAGACGCATAGAAAGCGAATCGCCTATAAGAAAGAGAACAGAGGCTTCTCAATCTTGGTTTGATCTGACCAACAATGACACTATTTTGAGTGACGCTAGTATCAATCTCCAAAGGCATGACGATATTCTGGAAGGAGCTCAAGATAAGAGTAAACCATCCAGGTTTGGGTTCACAAGCAGACATAATATTTTGGACTATCATGACACAAGCCAAAAGGAGAACATAACAGATGATAATTTCAAACTGAATGGATCACATCCATTGAAACAGCAACAGTTACAGTATGATAAGCTGGCTCAGGACAATGTGAACTTGAAAATCAAACTCAGGACTTTGCAGAAAAAACTTGGGAGCCTTTCTAATGGTGAAAAGTCGCTACTTAACGAAAATGACCGTCTCATACAAGAAGTCACACAACTGAATGATAAACTTAAAGGGACCAAGCATACGAATTTGTCTGAGGAGAAAGTGAAAGAACTGGAAATTGCAATGGAGGATTTTGAACATGAGAATCGCACTCTTCAAGACAGAAACGATGAACTAGTTGCTCAGATAGATGAGTTGAAAACAGCGATCGACGAATTGCATAAAGATCATGCTGGTCGTGCTGCATCTAGAGAGCGTGAACTGGAGGCGATGATTGACGAAAAAAACAAAAGTATAAGTGGCCTCAGCTCTGTCATTGAAGATTTAGAACATCACGCCAAGCAAAAAGATGAGCAGCTCAAAACTCTAGAGTTGAAAATGTCTAAAACCTTTGATACGGAAAAGGTGACTCAGTTAGAGTCATTGTTAAAGGAGAAGGACGGTAGCATTAATGAGCTGAGCTCCATGGTGGAAGAATTGGAACTTCAGTCAAGGAGGAAAGAGGGACAGCTGAGAGATTTAGAGACAACCTTAAAACAGTCCAAGACTGCCGAAGATAACCATCACCGAATTACAGAGCTCGAGACTACTATCAGCAAGCTTAAAAGTGGATACACAGATAAGACAAGTCAAGTAGAACGGTTAGAAGCTGAAGTTTCCACGCTTGAAAACCGAGTACAAAAATTAAAGCAGAGGCTTACTGAGAGAAATGGTCAGGCTACTAGGTCTCATGACTTGGAGAAGACGTTTTTCGATGAGAACGAGAGCTTGAAGCTGGAGTGCAAGCTTCTGAGGAACTCGGTCGAGGACAAAAACCAGGAAATCTCAGATTTGAAAAACTGCTTTGAGAAGAGGGCGAGATTGACTCAGGAGGAAAACCTACTGCTTAAGAAATCTGTTGACTGTCAAAAAGATGAACTCTCACGTTTGAAGAGTAAGCAATCTACCAGAGAAACTTTGGAAGAAGGTCTGCTTTTGGAACGACTGGAAACTTACCAGAATGAACTAGAATCAATACAGCGTGAACTTAGGAAAGCTGAAACAAGTGCCAATGATGCACGGAGTCATGCAGATAAACTGGAAAAAGAGCTCTCCAGGAAGACGGAAAGCGAATCGGAAGCACGAGAACAGTTGCAAAAAGCTAATGCCAAATGGAAACAAGAAAAGCGTCAACTGGAAGACGAGATCCAAGAAGTGCGTTTGAAGCTGATGCCTAAGCCAAATGACCACGATACGCTTTATCTCCAGAACGAATACCGCCAGCTAGATTCTAGGTATAAAAACTTGGAATCGCAGCTCAATGAGAAATCTCGTCAACATGCCATATTGGTGGACAATCACAAAGCAGAGCTCGAACAGTTAAATCGGCTGATTGACATGAGGGATGAGGAGATAGCAAAACTGGATGGTAAAGTTGCGTCTTTGAACGAGACTTTGAAAAACAGGATTATCGACAGTGACGAGGCTAAACTAAGAGTCTTTAGAGAGAAACATGAACTCGAGACGAAGTACAAGATCTCCCTTATGGAAAATGACAGTTTGCGCAAGGAGTATGAAGCCAAGGTTTCTCTACTTCAGAATCGCCTCGATTTAAATGCTCGAATGGATCCAGAAGGGAGTCCCGATGTGTTTAACCAGCTCTTGCAACGGCAGATCGATGCACTACAGGAAGATAAAACAGTGTTATCGTTAAAGCTGAGAGAACAATTTGAAGAGCTGGAGGATCAGGAATGGACTAACCAGCAGCTGAACAAAGATGTTAGAGAATTGGAGGACCTGGTGCTGACCTTGCAACAAAATGAGAGAGATTGGCAGTATCGGTTTGAGCAAAAAGAAGCCGAATACAAACAAGTGCGTGGACACTGTACCCAGCTGGCGGAAAGGCTAGCGGGCATGGATGATCTAGAGCCCGACGAGGCTGAAACGCGCAACCTTCAGAAGTTGCTGGAAAAGAGAGAGGCAAGAGCCAGAGAGCTTGTCTCATTGCTGCAGGACAGAGATGAGAGTTTAACGTCGCTCAAATCAGAGTACAACGCCATGAGGTATGCGCTACTGGAAAAATGCAAAAAGCTCCAGATGCAACGGAAAGCTCTTTCGCGTGAGGTGGAAGATTTAACGACACAAATTGACGAGCTAAAACTTGGTCCTGAAAAGAAGTCTGTCACATACCCACCATCGCCCGAGACGCCTACAACAAAAAGCCAGTACACGGAGAAGCAAGATGTGTACTTATCAGTGCTGGAGAAGCAGCTCAAAATTTTCCGCATAAGATTACAAGAGCTCAAGCTCAAAGAGAATGATCTGCGATTTACCAATCGAACCTTGAACAAAATGCTTTCAAGCAGCGAGAAGACAACGAAACAATATCTAGAGCAGCTTGATGACTTGAGTTTGCATGTGGGCGTTTCACATGTCAGGAAGCTCCCCACTTTTAAAGCAGTTGCCCTTCATGTGCTCGCTATCGTAAAGATGAGGAACCTTTTGATTCAGAGACAAACAAGCCAGACAGAGATGACAAAGTTGATAAAAGAGCTCAATCGTGAAAGATTGGATCTCATCTAGAGGATATTTTCTTTTCAACAGCATCCAATCTCCTCTTGAACTCGTTGCTTTTCGGTCAGAGAAGACACAAAACAACACTTACACTATCGAATACAACTGTTGTAATTTTTCAAACTCGAGTATGAGCTCGTTGGAAATTTTTAACAAATTTTCAGACTGGCGAATAGAAATCTCGAAAGACTTCGAATCATGAGTCATTAAAATGCAATGGTTGGCCGCTATAGTGTGCTGGGTCTCTTCAGCTAGCGATCTCACTTTATCACCAAGTTTATAAAATACATAATCCATTGAAAGTGTCAGCGGTTTGACATTCAAAGGGTCGTCTAATTCTTCTTCTCCTTCTCCTTCTTCTTCTTCTTGAAGAGGTTCCTGTATCGTGGAAGCATTATCTTCTGCCATTATAGGTCAAGAGCTACCGGTGGAGTGATTAATACACGACTATACAACCACATGTCAACATCTGGAACAAATACCAGATTACTACGTAGAATACAGCGAGCTTGTCGTCCCAACAGAGAGGATCCAGATTTGGGGCTGAACCTGGAGATTGTAGATTTAATTAATGAGAAGCAAGGCACACTCCCACGCCAGGCTGCTGTGGCTATTGTTAAGCTTATCAACTCTCGTGATTCTCAGGTGAGCGAATTGGCGATCTCCCTACTTGACATCTGTGTGAAAAACTGTGGATATCCATTCCATTTACAAATTTCGAGAAAGGAATTTTTGAACGAATTGGTCAAGAAGTTCCCTGAGCGCCCTCCCTTGCGTTACAATCGTGTTCAGCGATTGATATTGACTTTGATCGAAGAATGGAACCAGACTTTATGCCGTAATGCGCGTTACAAGGAGGATCTAGGGTTCATTCGTGACATGCATAGACTGTTGGGACACAAGGGTTACAATTTCCCAGAAGTGAGACAGGAGGATGCAGCGGTTTTGAATCCGTCGGACAATTTGAAGTCAATCGAAGAACTTCAAAAGGAGGAGCAATTGGTACACAGTGCCAAATTACAGGAATTGATCCGTAGAGGAAGACCCAGCGACTTGAAAGAGGCTAATAAATTGATGAAAATCATGTCTGGATTTCAAGAGGACGCTGCTTTTGCAGACACCAAACGGCAGGTTGCTGAGGATTTGAAAAAAGTTGAGAGAAAGGCTGAAGTGTTCTCAGAAATGCTCAATTCGTGCTATAACGCCGGTACGCTTGATGAGACGGATGAAACTATTTCAGAGCTGCATGGGTCTCTAAAATCCTCTCAGTCAAAGATCCAAAAACTCATCCAGGAGGAAAATGATGACGAAGAGGCTGTCACTAGGCTCATCGGGTTGAATGACCAGATCCATCAGCTTTTGGAAAAATACAACCAGCTGAAAAACGGAGACATGAGCGGCGCGGCTGACTTAAATTTGATTGATTTTGACGGAGAAGAATCCTCGCCTGCTCCGCACACACCCATCACGAACTCCTCCACTAGCGGAGACGTAGTGGATCTGTTGTCGGATTTGAATTCTT
The DNA here is from genome assembly GCA_003706365.1 of Citeromyces siamensis. Taxonomy (NCBI): domain Eukaryota; kingdom Fungi; phylum Ascomycota; class Pichiomycetes; order Pichiales; family Pichiaceae; genus Citeromyces; species Citeromyces siamensis. The sequence goes on from PPLB01000758.1 coordinate 5,848, forward strand.
TGAGCTTCAACTCCAACAGTCAACAGAATTTCGGCTTGGGTGGCTCCATCAATCTAAACTCCCAACCAGCACCAACGTCAGCCTCAAAGGCCTTGGACCCTTTCAACTTTGACTTTTCCAACGTTCAAACTCCCCCACCAGCACCTGTCGCTGCCAACAGATCGGTGATCCATACTTCAACCAACTTGAAGCTGGAATTACAAAAGAAAACTACAGGAGAGTTTATCTTCTTCTTCTCCAATGTGGGAAGCGACTCCATTTCTTCGCTCGAGTTTATGGTTGCGTTACCCAAGAAGTGGGACCTACATCTATCTCCGCAAAGCGGTAGCGTGATAAGCCCTCAGACAACCGATGGTGTTACCCAGGAAATGGCTATTGACAACAAAACCGGCGAGTCCCTTTCCGGGAACGTCAAGTTTAAATGGAGATGCAACTACTTTGTCGGTGGATCGCAGACAAATGAAGAAGGTGTGAGTACTGTAGACCTTTAGCTGTATGTACTGTCAATGATTGTCTGGTTTATGTGTTCTTTGGATATTGGGAGTGTTCATCGATGGTGAAGATATAACTCTCGAAACGGGTTTCACCTGAGGTGATCCATTTCTGGAAAAGTTTTGCAAATTAGCAAGATATGTCGCTGCCAGTTTAGTCACCTCCTCTTTGGACATTGTTGGATGTTGTGCTTGAATCTTGGATATCAGAGCGGAAACCTGCGCAGGTGCAAAATTTATCCTCCTGTTCGGAGTGGTATTGGAAGCCGCCGTCGAAACGGATGACGAGCTGCTCGAGCTCTTCTGTGCCAACTGTCTCTGTCTTTGCATTTGCACAATGTTTTGCAACTGCTCATTACTATACGTAGTTGGCTTTCCACTTACCAAGGGTGTAGCGGGTCGTGACTGAGCGGCAGCGGCGGCTCGCGCGCGCGCTTCAGAAATGGTAGCGGGATTAGGAATAGGAGTAGCAGTTCGGCTATTCGCAACAACACTTCTGCTCTTGGGGAAATTGCCATTAGCATTGCTCTGATGTATATATGCTTCTTGGATGGCTTTATCTCGATCAAATTTCAGTTTAGATAGTTCAGTCGGCGTTGGCACTGCAGCTCTTCGTTCTGCCAGAGGTTTCCTCTGTGTAGATGCGTTGGGTTTTGGAGTGTTTTCTCGTTTCCGCATACACTTTCTAATGGCTTCAAACATTGAGCCGTACCTAAGCCTTTTATTCCCCCTCTGAATCGAGTCTGGACCCACACCAAGAGGAGAGATACGTTTTCTAGTTGTCGTTTGCGCCTTGTGGGCCGCTTCAAGCCATTGCTGTGCTGCAGATGCATTCGGGCCCTTCATGTCTGAGAATTGAAACTTGTCATAGAGCTGTATATAACGCTCAAAGCATTGCCATGGAGTTCTTTTCTCGATATTGGAAACATACTTTGTCACTGGTTCCATGGTGGCAGAGATTAAATTCCAGTTGAATGAATACTTGACAACCAAATGTATCAGCATTTGATCATCTTGCGGAAGCCATATGGTTGGAGTTCGAACCTCCATATGCGAAAGTGAGGGAGGCTTTGGTGGTTTAAGCACTGCAAACTTACGCAAAGTCGCTGTACCAAACAATGATTTTTGGTATGATATCGGGCCATGTTCCTTGTTGTCGTGTTTCTGATAGACGATTTTACACCAGCTCTCATCGTCGTCATTCACGGGTGTAAGGAGACGTGAAATGGGGTCGATAGGCATTGTTAGGATATTTTTCCGATCTTGATTGAAAACTTGCATCATTGGAATATTGTTGAAAATTGCTTTATCCCGCTGTCTGAAATCATTTAGATCGGCGAACATTCCGAAGGGGGGACTCCTTGGTGACTCTTTCTCCTCTTTCCCTTCTACGGGTTTCAAAAGCGCCACGTCGATGGTAGCGTCCGATTTTGGTTCGTCTAAATATTTGATGGGCGCTCTTCTGACGCAAACTTTTTTACCCAGAGTCCAATATTCCATCACAGCCTGTGCCAGACAGTAGCTCTGGTACATTTTGAACTTTCTCTCTTCTTTGTAATCTGTTGCTAACCATTTTCCCTCATCCAACACGTTGTCCCAATGATATAGGCTATCCTTCTTGAGAAAGGGGTCTTGAAACTTTTGCATTTGACGTAGAGACCATTTTTTCTGTCGTTTCAATTCCTCGATACGAGAATACAAAACGGCAACTTTCCCCTCCAAAAGAGCAGATTCGTAAACCTCCGAGGTTAATACTTTCTGAGACTTGGGGAGTAACTTTATTAGCGGGAGTGTCTGCGTGTGGTAGTACAACTCAGTTAGTGGTCTCACCTCGCCCACCATATGAGGAAGATATTCGGGCATCACCATAAGCAGTAGTGATTCAGGATCTTGTTTGTCCATATCTATATTTTGGCGTGATCTCATATCCTGTGTCGCTGGAGTCGGGTTCTTCTCAAAGGATCGGATCATGGTCGATAGAGTTGGTGGTTCAGTAGCCTCCTTCTCAACGTGAATTGTAGTTAAGGGAACAATTGCCGAGGAATTTAATGCCCTGAGAGAGAAATGATCAATCTCTCTTTTAGGCTTCTTAGCAGCCGGTTCTTCTTGCATGATCTCAGCTATAGAGTGAACTACTTCACGTTGCTGGGGAATTTCTTGTTGCGGTGTAGCTCTGGCAGATTTGGTTTGCTTCTCTCCTGCCAAAGTGGCTAGTTTGAACTCTTGCCCTTTTTCAAGATCATTCTTGTTTAAAAATCCGTTCAGCTTATCTTCTATTTGTAAGACTTGATCATTGGAGATAGGTAAGAGAGGAAGCCTCGAGACACAGTACAACTCTGCCAATTTTCTCTTTCGTTGCACGAGTAAGTCGCTGCAGAGTTGTTTTTTATCGTCGAGCGCTTCCATTACTAAAAAAACAAAAAATGTATTGATGCACTATAATCTTTATTCTAGAACGGCTCTTCTTATCCATTTTCTCGATCGTGTAAAAGTCCAAATCGAATCAAAACATTGTCTTTTGTCCCAGTTTGTGTTAAAATAGCACCAGCCATTTTTACAAGCGTAGTCATTAAAGGACAAGTCCAGATGCCATGACGGTTGAACCCATTTCCATCTGCCGTTGGTCCTCGGGAACCTAAACTTTTCAGGGCAATTAGTTTGGTGGAGATTGATATCTGTAAATTGCTTTGGATCACTTGGAAGTAGAATAGCTGTCCATCCAAATGCGAGCCATCTTCGTTGATGTTCTAGAATTTCAAACTGTACCAGCTTTCCCGCAGCTGATACCGACACAATATTGTACTCCGCGTCATAATTACGACACTTCAAGGGAATTCCAACGTTGAAGAGGAGGGAAAACACCATGCGCACGTACAAGCTTCTCCAGAGCATCCTTCTCATAATAATACACCAGGGCGAATGATACGTCAAGATAAACAAGCCGAGGCACAGCATTGTTATTCGAGGCGAAATCAGCACTTTGACCAATACTACATAAACCGGTGTTGACAAACAAATGTTTACACACAGTTTAAACGGCTGTCTTAATCGAGGGACAATTGCCACTGGTTTTACCAATTCTTCAAACCGCAAACCAATATTTGCAAGTCTAATTAAAATGTCCTCAAAGGTGGGAGCTTTTCCTCGCTCGGTCACTTTGTGGGTATACCAGTATAAGCAGGCTAAACAGGTTGCAGATAGTATCGGCATAAAACATGAAAGGAGCAAGTCCCAATGATATACAAGGAACACATACGTTATGACAAACGCGCAATTGTAGCAATTCTGATCATTGGTCCACGTGAAAAAGCTAAGAAGGTCATCTGTGAAAACCAAAAGAGGAAATGCTTTATACAGGCTACCGCTAACTATCGGCGGGGTCTGCGTGAGAAGACGTCGTCTTGGAGCTTCTTCCAAGCTCGTGATTTCAGCCCTCACATGATCTCTGTCAGGGATCAATCCCCTACGCATATTGATAGCCAATTTCTCTTTCCACAGATGAGAAGCACAATCCAGACACCGTACATTTAGTGGCACATTTAACGTTAACACCATGTCATCAAAAGAAAGCTTTAGGTCATTAGAACAAGACGATGAGTTCGAAGATTTTCCAGCAGAGAGTGTGTATACATGATTTTTTATAAACTAACGTCTAGATTGGCCAGAAGACCAAACAGTAGGTGCTGAGTCTCAACAGCTTTGGGAGGAAAGTTGGGATGACGAAGACGAAGGTGATGAGTTTACCCAAAGATTGAGGTGAGTGGGTCCTTGTCTGCTATTAACTTTCAGAGAGGAATTGGAAGCGCCTGCAAAGAAATAGCTGAAAATAAACGATCTGTAGTAGTGATAATCTATCAAGTGGATATCGAACTTTCATGAAATATATCGGAGCTGCGTTGATCTGTCAGCTGATATTGACTATTGTAATAATTATTGAATATTTTTTAAGGGTTAGAGTTCTATTACATAGATGCGATTCAATGATTAATACTGAAGGACGAGTTTTTCAATGTAGATTACTGGGATCTTTAGTGGAATGTAGGGGGTGGGATCTGCTTTCGCCGGATCTAGCTGTTATACATATTCAAATGCTCTGATTTATTTGGCAGTTTATCTTTAGATTTAAACTCTCCTAAACGTTCTAAACACTTATCGGCACTTCTAGCGTTAGTCTGCGATGTTTTCCATACTTTAAGAGGGGTAGTAGTAGAGCCGCCTTTAATTGTGTGACCCAATAGAGGCGTACACAACACAATTAATATTCTAGATAAAATCCGAGATATTCAGGATCAAGCTTATGTATTATGGGATCACGTAACGTCAGTCATCCGTGGTCTACGACATGATGGCTCAGAGACGAGGTTGGCAGTATTCCCCTGTGAGGGTCCAGTGGAGACAGTATGCGTTGCATCAAGACTTTTCGCTCGTTCTATGTCGAAATAGGTAACCAGCAATTTGATCTTATAGTAGTTATAATATGTGTATTCGATATTCTTTCCCAGCCTTTTGACGAAAGCTTCATAGCGAGGGCATTTTTGTGTCAAGAAAAACATTGAAGTGCACTAGACAAGAATTTGACTGACAGTTCGCCGTTTGTGTAGAGTCCATATCGGGAAGGAGAAGTTCCTTTGGTACTATTTGAAGCAACGCAATCTTCTCCTGTGATCCAGGTATATGCAGACCAATCAAGAAGCATGCTAAGGACATGTTTTCATCATTCTGGTTCTTAATCATCTGACATTACTGTTCTCAATTTCGCATGTAACCAAGAATGAGTTTGTTTTTTGTCGTCAATGCCAAACACGAGGCTCAAACTTGAGTGAGGTGAGTCAAGCTTATCAGCTCATAATTCAACGAACTGCAGTGGTGGATTGGAGAATGAGAGAAATATTACGCATTGCTTCATATCGAAAACCAAACAATTTAACATCGACATACAGGACCTACGTCAATTCATCGAAAAGTCTTATCAACAGCTTAATGCGTGAGGCTCCACCTTCCTTGACGAATGGAACCCTCGGAATTGGGAATATATACTATGTAATATTATGCAGCACGTTCAAGGGATCTCTAAATGAATCAAGATAATCTTGCGCAGCCCTTATATAGACAACATTTTGTCGAATCACATGCTACACCTTGGCAGATTGGGGGTATGTGTTAATCAATGCCCGAGGGTGGAAGCAAATTCACCATTGAAACGGAAGGAACTCCACTCTATTACTGAACCTGACAGTAATTGAGGAAAAGCCACTTTATGGACAAGAGGTCTAAAGCGAAAATGTAATCGCGCTTACCAAGATATCTGGACATCCAGACACCTCAACCTGGTGGCAAGATGGCAACGCTAGAAGAAGTGACAAATAATACAGAACCTGAAATTGATGCTGAAATTCTAGCATCGAACACTCAGGACATTATAAATCGAAGCAAACTGTTGGACAATGAAATCAGACTTTTTCGGTCAGAAGTGCAGCGCTTAAACCATGAAAAGTCTGTAATGCTCGAGAAAGTGAAGGACAACCGTGATAAAATAGAAAATAATAAACAGCTGCCATACCTTGTGGGTAACGTTGTCGAGATATTGAATGTCCCAGAAGACGATTCCGTTGAAGAAGGATTACGCACAGATCAGGCAGCATCAGGCAAGTCGGCCGTGATAAAGACATCTACCAGACAAACCGTTTTTCTCCCTCTTGTTGGGCTGGTGCCACATGAAGAGCTTAAACCTGGGGATTTGATCGGGGTTAATAAGGATTCGTATTTAATTTTGGATAAGCTTCCAGCCGAGTACGATTCACGTGTTAAGGCTATGGAAGTGGACGAAAAACCCACAGAAACATACTCTGATATTGGCGGACTTGATAAACAGGTGGAAGAGCTAATTGAAGCTGTAGTTCTCCCGATGCAACAAGCTGAGAAATTCACAAATATTGGAATAAAACCTCCAAAAGGAGCTCTCATGTATGGACCTCCAGGTACGGGGAAAACCCTCTTGGCACGAGCCTGTGCTGCACAATCTGGTGCCACGTTCCTTAAACTGGCTGCGCCACAGTTGGTTCAAATGTTCATTGGTGACGGAGCGAAAATGGTGCGGGATGCTTTCGATCTTGCCAAAGAAAAAGCTCCTACCATAATTTTCATCGATGAGTTGGACGCCATTGGAACGAAAAGATTTGACTCTGACAAGTCCGGTGACCGAGAAGTACAAAGAACAATGTTGGAGCTCCTCAATCAACTGGATGGGTTCGGCTCCGATGACCGTGTAAAAGTACTGGCAGCTACAAACAGAGTAGATGTTCTTGACCCTGCGTTGCTGAGATCGGGAAGACTGGATAGGAAAATTGAGTTCCCATTGCCAACGGAAGAGTCCCGCGCACAAATATTGCAAATTCACGCGAGAAAGATGAAGACAGAAGACTCGATTAACTGGTCAGAACTGGCAAGGTCCACAGATGAGTTCAACGGTGCCCAGCTCAAAGCTGTCACGGTGGAAGCAGGTATGATTGCATTGAGAAACGGCCAGTCAACCATCAAACATGAAGATTTTGTCGAGGGTATCGGCGAAGTGCAAGCGAGAAAGAGTAAAAATGTTTCGTTTTATGCTTAAGAAAAGAAAAAAAAAACTTTACTGGAAAATAAATATCTCTCCGTTAATCCCACTCCCTGCAATTTTCTTTTCAGAAGGATGAATTTTAACAGACTTCACCGAAGTGTCAAGATCGAGATGGTTAATTAATTTACCACTCTCCCAATTCCAGAAACTCACACCTTGCGCATTTCCTCCGATAACAGTTTTAGCATCTGGGGAGAAATCTAACCCACCAGAGGGTGCTAATTCTTGAAGAACTTTTCTTTCGTTCAAGATGAGAGTTTCCTGTATGATGAATGAATCGATCCGGTCATCACATTGGGCGAACACTTGAGATCCATTAGAGCACAGAGACAAGTGCTCTGGGTTGAACAATGTATCCACAGGATTGTCGTCTCCCCAATTCCATAGGCGCAGTTCTTTGTCTGCCGACAAAGATACAAATTGATCACCTACGAAACAGATTGAAGAGACGACATCACTATGATCATAGACTTGTATCACGTCACCCGATCTCGTATCATAGTTTACAATTTTGTCCGAACCAACCAGAAACTCTTGATCAGAACTCGGGTTGAAGCGCACTACATTAGGGCCGCTTTCCGTGAAGCTTTGGATACACTTACCCGTTTCTGTATCCCACAGCTTTACCGTTGAGTCATCGGAGCACGAGAGTAATTTTTCACCCATGTTATTGAAATCGATGTCTTTTACGCTTTCTTCGTGGTCAGAAAACGTACGGCTTAATTTATTTGTATCCCAAAGACAAATATTACAGTCATTTCCACAGGAAAGAAGTAGATCGATTGATTTCGGAGCCCATTGAATAGCATTAGTGCCGTCGGGATGACCTCTACAAGTATAAAGTACCTTGTTAACTGCCCCAAGATCTTCATCACCAGACTCAACTTGGCTGTATTCAGCCCATGGGCCCTTGTATGCATGCTTGCCTTCTACCACACCAGAGTGACCTTTGTCCTTTTTTTGAGCTTGCTTTCGCCGTTTTTTCACATGGTATGTAACTTCGTTCTGTCGTTTCAAAAGATTAAACGTGGTTGGATCGAGCGAAATCAGTTCTGCAAATCCAGTCTTTGTCCTCTCAGCGCGAGATATAATTGGCGTGTCAGAGTCCGAGTCACTACTGTCGTAAGCTACGAGGGACATTGTGGTGTGGGGATGTGTAAATTTTCCATCCATGTCTAAAAGAAGAGCAGACGAATCCGATTCCGACCTCAATGTGAGCTCTACAGACTCTGAGGCTGACCAGAGCGAGAACGAAGAAGTGAATGTAGATTTTGACTACTTTGACATCAACCCCGATGTAGACTTCCAGGCATGCAGACATTTTCTGAGGCAGCTACTGGGTGAGGACAGTGTCAAGTTTGACATCAGCGCACTGTCAGACTTGATTTTGAAGGAAAACCATATTGGATCGACTGTGAAAACAGACGGCAAGGAAAGCGATCCATTTTCTCTGATTTCTGTTGTCAATGTCAACGAAAACTTGCAAAATCCGAGTCTTAGGAAACTGATTGATTATCTTTTGGAAAGGACACAGGGACTGGTGGAACTGAATGCGATGCTGAGACAGCTGCTCACGGCACAATCCAAATTCAAAACAGGGCTCATTATAAGCGAGCGTCTGATAAATATGCCTGTTGAGACTGTTCCACCGTTGTATAAGATGCTTTTGCAAGAGATCCAAGATTCCAATGACCCGTCGTACAAGTTTGATTATTTCCTGGTTTTATCGCGCGTCTACGATCTAGTGAGCTCCGCCGTGGACAAAGAACTGAACGAGGACAACCACTCATCAAAAAAAAAAAGACACGATGGTGTGCCTCAACAGGAAACGGACTATTTCCACTATGAAGACACGGTGCTGGAAAAATATGCCATGTGTAAAGGGTACGCACAACATGAATTGAAAAACAGAGAATCTGACTCGAGAAGAGTTTTCACTGAATACGGCATCGATCCGAAGATAAGTGTGATGCTCTTAGACAAGAACAAGATGGAACAGGCAACAATCGAAATGGAGGCCCAATTCCCTCCCTACTGAGTTTCTCATCTTACAATTCTCGATATCGGCGTCTGGAACTGGTGATCTCTTACATGATTCACTGCTGGTGTCGTGGTTGAAACGGGTGAATCAACTTGTAATTGACTCTGAGACGTCTCAACTTTAGTTAGAATAGTCCCATCAGGCACATAATCATTTTTTGTTTTGAGAAACTGTTCCAAGTTCAAATCTTTCCATTGGCTTTTCTTTACTGCCTGTTTGTGGTTTGGGATCTTGTCAGCGTCCTCCATCAACAAACCAAATGTTCCTCCTTGTCTTAATAGTATTTCCATATCAATACCATCATCCGGTAATTTATCATTGCTCCACGTCTCAAAGTGCAGCACATCAGCCGCGTTCACCATATGTATGTAGCTCCTCACCGAGTCCCTACTCATCTCAGTGCTATGAATGTATGCGACGTGTGTGGTACACGACTTGAGCAATGAAAGCGCTATCAATCATTATTCTGCTGGGTATTACGACAGCGAAGAATATCCTAGATTTTAAGAATCTCAATGGCAAGGACTCTTTGGGAAAGAGGCATATTCAAACAACAGAGGACATGCAATATACGTTGAATCCGGAGAACAAAATAAGTCTGCACGATACGCTGACGCAGCTTCCTGAGGTATCGATTTTCAGCTCTTATCTGCGTGATGAAGTGGACCTATATGCGAAATTTGACAAAGACGTTAGCCAAGCTGGTTTAGATTCTCAGAAAGAGTATTTATTGGTGTTTGCTCCATCGGACGAGGCGATTGAGCAACTACCTGCGAAACCGTGGGAATGGCCTTCTGAGGTGACGGAGCTGAATAACGTGCACGATGAAACGTCGAGCTCCAATATTAGACATTTTGTAGAGTCCCATGTTGTGGCGACAGACTTGTTCCACGGAATTAAGCAACTTCAGGTTAACGGAGCGGAGCTTTTAAGCATCAATGGTAAACCGATTACTCTTATCAACAGAGATGGGAATTATTTTGTCTCTACTAAAGGTTCATGCGTGAATTATAAAATCGAAAAGGTGGAGATTGTTGCGAATGGTGCTGTCCTCGTGGTCAATCACACGCTTGATTGGCCAAAGCGTACTTAAGTTTTTATTTTATTATTTATTTCGAGCAGCGTAGACACTCCGATATAGCCTGATTCGAGCATCTTATTCGAAAAGACTGCCATGATGGTGATCTAGAAACGGCTTCCAGAAAACGATGTGCACATTCCTCTTTGTGAGGAGCACATACACCAAACCCGCTCTCTAGAGTACCCACAATCATTGAGAGGTTAAAAAGCCGAAACGGTAGAGCACTGCCCATTGGGAGCATAATTGTTTCAGTTTCGACTTTACAACCCAAATAAAACAAGCATGACATTCAAAGAAAGGGTACTGGGTAGAAATCTCAAGAAACTATCATCTCTCTTTTGAAAACAAGAGGTTAACTCAAGCTCGCTAACTAAATCCTCTGATTATTCTAACCCCAACTTAAAAACATTGCATGTTTGTCTCGCCCATTCAAATGTGTGTGTTGAAAACTCAAAACATATAGCTTCTGCTCATGTTAGGATCAAGTGTGAGCGGAAGGAAAGAGGGAAGATATTTGTGTCGAACACTGTATCCTTGATCACGATATGGACTGAAGCTGGAAAGGTGATAAAAAAAAAAAAAAAAAAAACTTATCTCATATACTTTATTGCACTTCAATCGCACCACTGCACAAATCATCGAACAAGGTCTTCTTAGGTTCCAAATCAGATGTAAAAACATTAGAATTTTTCACAAGATTGAAAGCTCCCGTTCCGATGTTCATGGTTTGACCAAGAATGATACATTCACTGACACCTTCAACCAAATCATTCTTCATGTAAAAACTGGCATCAAAAAGGTGATCGGTTGTCTTTTCAAACGAGGCCAGTTGTAACACAGAGTCTCTCATCTTGGAGAGACCAAATCTCGTAATTCCCAAAATTTCTCCCTTGTACGTCATCACATCACCCAAAAGCTGAATATGACGTGGATCCACAGCCATACCATGAGAACCCATAGTGTAGTCAATCTCGCCAATAATCGACGATCTTGCTGCTTCAATTCCAAGTACGTCGTAAACTTCCAAGACGTGATTTGTCTTCGTTTTGGTACCCACTATACCGTCCGTGCACATCACATCTTTCAGTCCATAGCCTTCAACCAACAACTCTTTTCTACCGTCATCTTTAATGTTGATCACTGCACGCGAAATCTCAGGAAGACCTTTCACCGGGACATGCGTTATCGCTCTCTTGAGATGCTGCATTCTGAAAAACAGTTCGTTAGCTTGTGAGGTTTGTTGAGCTTTAGAGAGCGCAGTCGAACCGAGCATAGCGTCGGAGATCATAATACTGATCTTGTTCTTGCCCACGCAAGCAACATCTTGTTGAGTAATTTTCAACTTGGGTGCATTCACTAAAGCATCTGCTATCTGCTCAAGCGTAAGTTCCAGTTGCAATTTCTCGATGCTCTCGAGATCAACTTTAACTTGCAAGTAAGCTTGGTTCTCCTTGTAGACATCTTGAATGTAATAGATCACATCCTCCAACAGTGTCTTTTCAACACGGCCTTTCACCACACGTGCAGCTCTTTCATCTTGATCGTTCACCAAAACTGCATTGATGATAGGTGTAGAAATGGTTTTAGACGCATTGATAATCTCCTTGATACGAGGTACACCAAGGGTCACATTCATCGACGCAACACCAGCAAAGTGGAAAGTCTTCAAAGTCATCTGTGTACCAGGTTCACCGATGCTCTGCGCACCGATCGCACCCACAGCAGTTCCCGGCTCCACTTTAGCTCTTGAGTATTTGAGAATGCAATATTCCAGAAATTTCTGGATGGCAGACTCAGATATTTGAGACAACTGTTTAATTACAGTTGATTCTGCGAGAGAATAGGATCCAGTGTCTCCCGTTGTTGGTTTTTCAAGCAAAGGTGACAGCCCTCTTGCTTGTCTTAGCTTGGCAAGCTTTTCTGCTCTTCCTCTCACATAATCACGTACGGATTGATAGAACTCTCTTTCTGCATCAAACTGATCGATAAACTCCTCTCGCTGTACGTTCTCTTGATCGACAACTTTACCCAAGTTATCATACCTCACGAGATTTTGCTCCAGAGGGGTCAACACATTGTCAGCTATGTCAATAACTTGATAGGGTAACAAGCACGGATCATTGTAGTTGAACGTGACATTGTACGCATGATCCCATGTTCTGTTAAAGTTGACCGGTCTGGCATCGCCCTCCATATCGAACGGATCAAGCCCATCTCCACCGTAGGTGAACTGTACAATTCCAGAACTCGAGTTGCGAACTGTGTTATCATACTGGGAACTGAGATCCTCTAACGATTTCATCAGACGACGAGACATATAACCTGTCTCTGCAGTTTTGACCGCGGTATCAACAAGACCTTCTCTTCCTGAAATGGCGTGAAACAAAAATTCAGGTGGGTTTAGACCAGAAAAAAATGAGTTTCTCACAAAACCTTTACTCTGTGGACTCTTTGAGTTCTTTGGGAAATGTGGTAGGGACCTATCCTGAAATCCATCAGGAACACGATTTCCAGATATAATTTGTTGACCTACAACAGCAACCATCTGAGAAACATTTAGTGTAGAACCTTTAGAACCGCACGAGGCCATGATGAGTGGAGCGTTAGTGCTATCTAACTCATTGATGCACACCTCTCCCACTTCTTCACGAACTTTCGATAGCAAACCTCCAATCTTAGCTTCCAAAGTTTGCTCCTCGTTACAACCAGGTTGAGTCTCCAGCTTTCCGGTTTCATACAGAGCAATTAACTCCTGACATTTGGCATAAGCAGCTTCAACCATTTCCTCTTTACGGATCTTTAGCTGATGACCTGGTGTTACATCGTTAATTCCAATGGAAAATCCTCGATTACCGAGAAACCTTGCACAAAGTTTAGCCATTCTATTCATCGCTGTTGCTGCCTCATTGGCCCCGTAATCACGCAGAATAGTGTAAAAGACAGAATGTTTTTTACCGTCACCAAGCAAAGACTTATCCATGACACCAGAAAGAATTTGGGATCCACGCACTACAACAAATCCATCGTTCGGGGACATCTCGTTGGGTTGACCAGGTGGAGGTGGCACATATGTCTTATTTTTGGCATCAAGGTTGATCACAACTTTTGATGACTTGTTCGGGCGAATCAACAAGGAAAATACCTGTTTCCCAGTCCAGAGATAGACAGGTTTGAAAATTGCTGGAGGAGGAAGATCAAAATGAGTATTTCCATCTGACATCATCGCGAGCAATTGCACAAATGTAGCGCGATCGTAAAAAGAGTCTTTGTGAGAAATAAGGTACGATCCAGTAATGAAATCCTGAGTAGCAGCGATAATAGGTTCACCTGATTTTGGTGTCAGCAGATTATTCTTCACGCCCATAAGGTTGATGGCCTCTGCTCTCGCCTCTTCTGTTTGAGGCACATGTAAGTTCATTTCGTCACCATCAAAATCCGCATTATATGGTGTACAAACACATTCGTTCAGGCGGAATGTCCTCCATGGTCTGACCTTCGCATAATGGGAAAGAATAGATAACCTGTGTAATGATGGTTGTCTATTAAAGAGTACCACATCTCCGTCTTCGATATGCCTTTCGACAACGTCTCCCACGCTCAGATTTTTCGCCAGCTTGGCACGGTCACCATAGCGCAGATTTCTTTTCACCTCCTCGTTCCTCTTCTGTAGGTAGTTTGCACCAGGGTGCACATTAGGTCCATTCAAGATTAGATTTTGTAGCTTTAGCTTGTTGTATCTGGTCACTTTCTCTGGATAAGTCAGAACCTTTGCGACTCTGTCAGGAACGGCTACTTCGTCAATTGACAAGTTTGGATCTGGAGAAATGACAGTTCTTCCGGAAAAATCCACACGCTTACCAGAAAGATTTCCGCGGAAACGACCCTGCTTACCCTTGAGTCTTTGACAGAAACCTCTTATAGGCTTTGCAGACTTGGAACCGCCGCCGCCGCCTCCAGGCATAAGAGCTGGGTTGGCGGCATCAGAATTAATATACATGGCAACAGCCAATTGTAAATAATCCCACTGTTCCGTCAAGTTGTTCAATGCGATACCCTTCTCTATACCTGCTTTGATCAACGATGACGTCCAAACAATCTCTGTTAGTTTCACGGTGAGGTCGTCTTCATTTGATGTGCCGTCTCCCACAGATACAGATGGACGGATACACACAGGAGGGGCAGGAATGTAACGCCAGATATACATTTCTGGTCGTCCACCTCTGAATGCATCGATACCGAAAAGCTGACAATCAGCGGGAGAAATCTGTTTGAACAAGTTCAAAACTTTCAGAGGATTCAGGTCGTCAAAACAACGCTTTAAAAACTTTTGAAGTTCAGGACTTTCGTTGATCAAACTTTCAAACTCATTATCCCACTCTGCCTTCTCTGTAACATGACGCTTACCTATCCAGCGAAAGGTATCATGAATGATTTTCAAGGATGCAGGTCCACCTCCAGCTGCTGCCTTCTTGACCACACCATTAAGGGCCCCACAATGCAAGCATCTTCTTTGTTTCTTGCATTGATCTACAACTTTCTTCAGTATCTTCATCCTCCGCAGATTATCCAAATTTGGTCGGCGTAAATCACGGAGGAACTGCGCTTTAGTGTTGATATCAAGAAGAACAGCTGAACAGCTTTTACAGATACATTGTAGGACCTGCACGATTGATTTGAAATATCCAACATGAAACACAGGCAGTGCTAACTTGATATGACCAAAATGACCATGACAAGTGGCAAGCGTTCCATGACATGTGGTACATTCACTCATGTTCGAAGATACACCCATCTTTGGATCAAGCGCTCCGCCTTTAACAGGGACTCTTCCCTGCTCCAGATCAAACAGGTTTCTGGTATTGACCTCGACCTCTGACTGTGCTACAATATCTGCAACTGACAGTGCACCAAATTCTATGCCCTTGATGCACTTTGGTGCCACGTCTACAACCACCTCCTTCATCCTATCTTCCTTTTTTTTTTTTTCCTTAAATTTCCTAATGGGATATATATATATATTCAGAAATTCTCATGACGCAGTTTAGATTTCTCCACAATTTCCTGCCAATCAACATTCAAAATGTAAAAGCTTTCCGTAGAACCTATCAATAGCATTCCTATTCCTACGCCCAGCCAGAGTCCATACAGCTTCAAATCCAGGAACCAGCTGAAGCACAGCGACATGGGAATAGCAATGAGGTAGTACACCACCAGATTAATGACTCCTCCTATCACCTGTTTTCCTTGAGCACGTAATACGCTACTTGCGACGGATGAAAGAGCATCGAAAACTTGTATGACACCAACTAGCGGGAAAACTGCTGCAGTCAGCGACACGACATCCTCATCATTCGAAAATAATCTGGCGATCTTAAATCTTCCTAGAGATAGTATCATGCAATTGGTCAGACCGACTAAAATAGAGGCCGATAGCCCAACTCTGGTTGCTGTTTTAGCCGAATTTACGTTCCCAGCGCCGATAAAATTGGCAATCCTAGTAGATGAGGCTATCCCCACAGCGAATGGAACCATATATGTAAGCGAAGCGATAGTCGATATTGCAGACTGTGACGCAAGAGCCGTCGTTCCAAGATATGAGGCAAATAAAGTTAATATCTCGTACGCCAGGGACTCAGCCTCCAGCATCACTATTCCAGGAATGGCCAATTGAGAAAGATCATACCAATGGCGGAAAGCCTTCCTCGAAAGTCCTCCCCAGCATTTACTACCATCTATGAAAATCACATAGAGTAGAAGCAAAAGAAACATCAACCAAAAGTTTATGCTTGTAGCTATTGGGGCGCCAACATAACCAAGCCCGAATCTCGAATTCCACACCAGAAACCAACTAAGAGTTACATTAATCGGTGCGGTTATAAACAGGATAAACGTCGCTGCGTCGAAAAGACCCTGTGCTTGAAGAAACCTTTTACCATTCTCAAACAGCACATACGCTGGTGATCCCGCAATCATGATACGAAGAAACAACTGAGTCAGATGTACCACCTGTTGGTCTTTGATCAGCAATTGGAGCAGAAAACCTGAGTTCCACCAAAAGATCCAACACGGCACTAGCAAGGTCAATGAAAATGCACAACATCGTTGCAAATGCAATCCCACCGCATGATAATGAC
>PPLB01000865.1:3054-25418 GCA_003706365.1 Citeromyces siamensis
TTGGCTTGTGGTCTGTGAGCTTAAGCTCCACAGAAGGTTCCCTGTAGTCCAGAAGCCAGCGAGAACGGAACGGCTTCACGTCGAAGCATGTAACTGCAGGCGTGAATTGATCCACGCTGTTGACGTTGTAGATTTCCCTCTGAGCGTAAACCAGAGTAAATAGCAGAGAGAGAAAGACGACCCGCATATGCAACGTTGAAAAGTTTAAAAGTTTGCAAGCGCGTTGCATGGCGATGCATGACCGTGCATAAATCTGCATGGCCTAGGGTGACATGAGTCAATCCGTCTTCTGGGGGAAACTGGTAGTCTGTTTGGGATCAATCACAGACATTGAGGAAAAGCAAACAAGAGAAGGTCTACAGATACAAAGTATCAGTTGACAAGTGAAGTTTGTTGAGGATTGTTTGCTTCAAGCGCACTACATGTAAAAGATGCACATTAGTCTCCTGGATATCAATCCTTCGCCAGACATCACAGCTCCTTTCGACTGATAAAAGTAGGTAGGACCGTATAAGAGACCAGATACCATCACCACGTTCACGATGGTAACAAGCACTGGAAAGAGCGGCTAATACGGTAAGAGCCCAACAACGCAAGAGTTTTCCTACATCTCTAAGAATTTAAAGGGAATTCCTCCTCAGGAGATCCCTTCAATCGTCTAGCAGAGACGTATAATAGGTTTTGAAACAATAAACTTCTTGACCTGTATGATTATTTCACGTAAACCGGCAGTTTCGTGTACGTTTTAGAACAGAACTATCCACATCTCCTATTTAGGGATTTTCTGCGAGTGCGTGTTTCAGAAAACCAAAGGAACAATTGAGGACCGTATTCCCATCATAACCTACGAGATCAGTTGATCTAGGATTTCGATGGAATCTTCCAGTGGAAACACCCTACTTAGACTCTCGCATCCAAATACAGCAGCTCCAAGATCATATATAGTTATGACGAAATACAGAGATAATATTTCACTAACAGAAATAATGATCCGTCCCACACTTCAAGGATGGTAATGTTCTGATGAGGACAGCCAAACAGAAGCAATTATCTCACTGTGAGAGGTTGGAAACTAAAAATTAAATGCACCTACTATTATATCCCTCTACCAAATAAATTCCACTTTTTGATGGTTCCAGACAAGATGAATGTAGTATGCTAAAGAGTTATCTACTGGGAATAGTCATGTATCGTCAAGATAGGCATTTACCATCCACACACCACCTATCATGATCAACACCTGTAAGCTGCGTAAGGGTTTGGACGCTCTAAAGTTTCCCTTCTTGGTAATCGTTTGCTTGGAAAGGCCGAGATCAATCTCTCTCTGTCCGTTTTCAATGTCCATCTCTTCGTTGGTGATGTAGAGCTTCCAGTCTCTCGCACAGGCAAATAAACCACGTCAAAATGAGGAAAGCCCGGAGAGGGCGATCTATCGGTCGACCGCAACATTCACCACCGAGGGGTGTCGCTTAATTCCGCCTTGGCAGAGGCTAAAGCGGTCCTGTTCATACAGAGGAGAACGCGGCCGTTAAGAAGAAGGAGCGCTTTTGAAGCCCCCGGCAAAGGCTCCGGGGTTGGCGCAGTACTTCCTGTTGAACAATGGATATGCGCAGGAATATGTGCATGTAGTGAGTCCTAGCCTCCGTAACTCTGGAAACCACTGTATACAGAGTTGTGGTAGTTGCACAAATAAGCCTTTTGAGTCGTGTCACAAAGAATCCCTCAAAGCTAAAGCTATTTGGTCGAAAAGTTTGCATGTGCCGCTCCGAGCTGCACCAATTCATTCATACTGGAAATGCCGTCCCTTCGAATGCCATGATCAAGTGATCACCAATTCTCGAGGATACCGCATCGGACCCTGTTCTGCGTAGGTGCGAGAACCATTTCAAAGTTAGGGTAGCCCATGTATTTACATTTTGGCTCCCTTTCACCACGACGTCTATCTCCAAGTGAAAAAGGATCTGCGTGCGAGGATTTCTCCATTAACATCCTCTCCGTGTTTACCATGGATAACTTGGTCTGTTCTGGAGGTTGAACAATGCACGGAGAATCGTGTTCTTTCACAACCAAGCCGATATGACGTCAATCCATGACCTTGACATTGTCGATGATCAGTTGCTAACGTTGTCGTGGTAAAAAGGACAAACTTTCCCATTGTCGTCGTTGCAATCCGAAGGGACACTATTATCCTGATTGTGCGGCACCTGCACCTCTTCAGTCCAAACAGAGAAACAAAAGGACAGAAGATGGAGTAGAACATGATTCGGAACAAGCCTGGGCATCTCTACTTCGGGAGAAAGTGAATCACCATGATTATTTTTGGACTTTCGTGCCACGATACACGTGAGCAATAATCGGAGTCATAAAAAAGTTGTCGTTCACGAGCATTAATCGGCGGGACTGCACTACCGGTGCTCGGCCATGGTTAAATCAGATTTGAACTTCAAAGCCATTCGATTCTGTTGAGGGATGTTTTCTGTGTTCCCAATGCCACAAAGAATGTGATCAGCATCAAAAGAGCCACGGAAAATGGTGCTTGTATTGCTTTTTCCTGGAATGGAGTCACTGATCTCACGACGCACAGAACGACTGGAGATCGCCATCTCAAGATCGGTATAGGTTTCTTTATGCGATGAAGTGTCGGCTTGTTGATGCTAGTGCCCATGCTGCCACTTGGACACCCCTCCGATCGTGTATTAAACCAGATAAAAAAGGCATACACATCAGTAGATGTACCCTTAGGTGCTAGCATGTCATGTGTAGCTTGTTCTTCAAGCAAATCTGTTGCCAAGTTTTCGAAAGGAGCACAAAACCCACCACGTCGTCCAAATAGAGGTTGTTCTCTCAATACCTTTTGCGGTTTCTGGGGTCTCTGACGAAAGATGTTTTCCTTCGGCTGACGGCAAAACTCGCTACCGCTCTGTTATATCAGTTTCTCAGAAAGGTCAAACCACCTCAATCGTTATTATTGTGCTGAAATCCTGGCAGACTCATTTGTGCAAAAAGACCCTAAAATCGAATTACTCCGCTCCGACAACGGTGCAGAATTTCGATTCAAGAAACTTCTTGATTTTTTGGCTGACAATGGTACCATTACATAGCACATACTACGCCACAACAGTCAGCGAAATGATTTTTCAGAAAAAAATCGCCCGATTCGTACCAAAGAGCGCACCTTTCAGCGTCGAGTTTACACCAAAATTTCTGGAAGTAGTTGTTTCCAGTGCGTCCCTTATCAATCGCACATCCTCGAGAGCGCATTCGTTATTCTGGTATGACAGATTGCGCTCCACCGGAATTCTAAGGCCGTTTGGCTGCCAAGCGATGGTGCATGTTCCCGCAGAAATGCAGCTGGAGATTTTGACCCCAAGCTTAGCAGAAATAATGTGCGGCTATAGGGCAATCCACAAAGCCTATCGTGTATACATTCCTTCGACATATACAATTGTAGTAATGTTGCTTTTTCCGAAACGGAATTTCCTTGAGAGCATGAACAGAAGGAAGACATTTCGGGGAGTTTACACACAAACCCACCTGGCGTATTTCTTCCTTCTGGGTCGACGATTCTTGGAAGTGCTCCTTCCTCGCCTTCCACTGACTATCGTATTGGCGGCTCGCTACATCTTGGAACTACCTCCGCCTGTTGATGATTATCCCATATTACTGGCCCCGGCGAGTCAGAACTTTCTGCGTCCAGCCCCCACATTGTCTTCACTTGAGCATCCCTCTAATCCCGCGTTTTCGGATTATGTCCGGGTCCTTCGTAAGGTGTACTCATCGGATTCCGCATCAGATGACTACGAGACCGTGTCGGACGGTTCTGAGCATCAGACCATGGACGTCAGGAACAGATTGATTTCGTTCCCCGACCAGCAATCGCCTCCACCAGACTCACAATTAGTTTTCCATCCTCGGAATTTTCCAGTTGTGTGTCGCAACAACAGGACATCTTCGCCACCTCTCGCTTCTTCCATGATACCGAACCTTTCTCCGCCCCAGTCACCGCGAAGGAATATTAGGAGAATTATCATCTCCCGTCAAATAACGCTGCTTCAGACGATGACAGCATGCATAATTCCCCTACGCACAATGGACAGCGTCGTCTGATTGCGTCTGCGCTTGCCATTCACACGGAGATACAGGATCATGAGGCGAACCAGACATGGGAATGGCAATCTTGCCCTCCCAGCACCAAACCCTTAAACCTGCTTCCTCTGGGAACCGTCGACCGTTCAAACCACGTCTCATTACACGTGGTTTCTCTCAAAGAGAGAGCATTCAATATGCATACTCCTGTCCTACGGTATGACAGCCTCGTGTACTTCTGGCTATTGCTGCCCAATGTCATTGCAACGTTCACCACATGGATCAGGTGAAGTCTCACCTGGCAGGACGATTCTCAATGAAAGACCTCAATGCTGTGACACGGTTCCTTGGAACAGACATTGAGAATGATCCCGTAAAGGGTGGAGTGTGTCGTTCCTTGTAGAGCTATATCAGCCGTTTTTTAAACCACCTCCGGATGCAGCACCCACAGAGTATCGTTCACTAGTCGGCACGTTGCTGTATATTACCAACAAGGCCAGGGGAGATATTGCGTACAGTGTTGGCATTCGTTATATGTCAAATCTTTCAAGAAACCACTTGGCCGCTGCAAAAGTTATCGTATCTAAAAGGAACCATACATCTCAAACTGACGTATTCTTCCGACTCACTCAAGTTGTGGATACTCGCATGAAGACTATGTGGGTGACAACGGAGACAGGACGTCCACTTCGGGATGTCTGGTACTAGCAGGGCGAGCCATCTCGTGGTTTTCCATCAAGCACAGTCGTCGTCTGCCGAAGCTGAATACGCTGCGCTCACGATATGCGTGAAAGAAATCATGTGGCTTAGTCAATTGTTCGAGTCCCTGCAGTTGAAGCTTGATAAAACTCCTGTAGTGTACAAAGGCAATAGAGCTGGGGCGATCCTACAGAACACCAGCGTACTAAGCATATTGATGTCCACTATCATCTCCTCGGGGAAGTTCTGACAAGAGGAGTTTACCAAATACATGAGCTTGGGACCAGTGAAATGCTGGCTGATATGAATACTAAAGCTCTAGCAAAACCACAGTTTACCTAAGATACAAAGCTGTTCCATGAGTGAGTTTGATTTCAGCGAATATAGAGAGTCATAGCCTCCGTAACTCGGGAAACCAAACGACAATATATATAGAGCTGTGTTAGTTAAATATAGAAGTCTTTGAGTCATGTCACAAGGTATAGGCGCCCTCCCGCCCCCCTCCAACACTTCCCACAGATATAACCACGTTTGGGTCTTCGCCCGTATACGAACACGATCGCGAGGATGATGAATCCAATCACGACGAGAACTTTGCACAGCAAAAAAAAAAGAATTCAGCTTAACCGTAGCCTTTCGTCCAGAAACGGTTGATAATTGGAACGAATAGGTGAAAACCAGCACATCTACGGGCATTTCGCCGAATTGGCCAGTATTTGGGAGTCTTCGAGGCTGCCACTAGTTCCAATAGAAGTATAACTAGCGATTGCATGGTGTAGTTATAGCCCACATCGACTCTTCGGGTAGAGTACGCTGTGAACGAACCGGCGATCAGAAGATGCGAGCTCTCCGAGGGCCAATGAGAATCCACCCAATAACAACAGTTCAGACCCTCAAACAACCCTGTGCCAATAGAGCTACCGATCGCGATCATCTGCAGATGTCGTCCCTTCAGGTAGCTGCGTTTTCCTCTTCCGTGAGGATGGTGTCTCTACCTCGTAGGTCCCTTTTCCATTTGATTCGAGTTCCACATGTATGGAAGTTTGATCTTTCTCATTGCAGATTTGTTATCTTTCAAGGGGCACGATCGGCGGGCAACGAGTGCAGTGTGGATGCAACAATGGCATGCTTGTTAGCAGCTTATAACATCGGTACTGAAGAAGCGTCTCTTGTTTTACAGGAACTCATCTGCAGTCCAAGGTTCGCTAATGCATCCTCATGCACGAGGTGCATTGTGCGGCTGATTTGATCTTGGATGAAACTTGGGACATACATTTCAATCCGTCTATTTGAGCAAGATGCTTCTTATGATCGCCTTTTCAAAGCAACTCTCTAAGCCGCACACTCCTACAGCATATGAATTCCTTTCCAATTATCTGATCAGTTTGTTCTCTTTGTAAATTTGTGATTCTTGAATCCTGCTCTATTTGCAAGAACCCATGGACACAGTTATGTATTTTTTAATGAGCACGTTCCATTATCAATTGGAACAGAATAGTTGAATCTTGTAGTAGGCAAATTCTATCAATGGCATGGAATTATCCGATTATACAGACAAGCGACCGAATCGTTTTTCTCAAAGCGTAGAGCGAAGGAATGAGAATCGCGGTGGAATGGGCATTTGTCGAACAGACAAAAAAACGAGCAGGAGGGATCGCCCAGAAAAGCCTAATGGAAGGGACATAATTGAAAAGACGTAAGTCTTGTTATTAATTTTATGAGACGGGCTACTAATAAGTGAACTTTCTTTTTGTAGAAGTCTCTAGCAAACGCGATTGGTTAGTTTCCCAAACGTTGCAACTGTAATGACTCTCCAGACAAATTACTTCCCAAGTGGAGTTTTTGGTTCAACAATGAAAGACATCTCAATCGGTTTTGGATTCCTTTTATGTGTACCTTATACAACAAGTAAATTCTCCTTCGTTGCCCAGTACCTACAGGCACAATGAAGATGTTGATCCACATGGGGACATGGTTATTTAGAGAGCCAGCGGATAACAGATCCCACCAAATGGGAGAACAAGTCAAAGCTTCTCTCTGGTGATTGTCACAAAATACAAAGAGCTTAAGAAAGCTTTGACTTTTATATCGCAACTTTTTAACCACATATCTGGGACCTGGGAGACGTCGGAGTCTCAAAACCATAAGCATAATGCTAGTCCCGTAGCGTCGAAATAGTGCATCATCCATCACTTGACTGTCCATTTATCATACCTCGTTAACTAATCTCACACCAAGACACAGAACGTTTGTTCTCTCGGACAGACTTATCTGCTTTTCTGTATAGCCTCTAAATAGATCAGTGTAATACAAGAATTTTTTTCCACATAAAGCATACAATAATTTTTTTTAAAAGTTTTTTCTTTTTTACAAAGTTTTTTTTTTTTTCACATAAAAGATAAATTAAATCACCTAGTTATACAACCAAGCTATCTAGAATCCATTGTGAGCTCCAGCCAGGTAAAATTCGATACCAACCAAGTATCTGTAAAACCCTCGCCAGTATAATGCAGCTAGTTTAAATTCGAACTCTAGTAGGACCCCACATCCCAGCCAGAACAGCCTGGCTAGCTCAATCGGTAGAGCGTTTGACTCTTAATCAAAAGATTGCGGGTTCGAGCCCCGCGTCGGGCTTTCCTTTTTTTTACACCCAACCGTGCGTGTCTTCAAATTTGATAAACTCCACCAGCTGAGAAGCCACAAGACTGTTGAACTCGAGGATCCTCTGGGCCAGAGTCCGACCTTGTGGCTGGAACAAAACCTCGGGTGGACAACCTTGCACCATCTGCTTCATACGCAGCAAGTGCTTTTGTTGGTACTTTGTAGAAGTGGTAATCAACCTGAACAGCGTCTCTGTAAGCCTTTGCAAGTCTGAGAGGATCTTGGTGAACCGGGAGGCGAGGTCTGTATTTTCGATCGACTGGTTAAACCGTAGTATGTTCGCCATGAACCTGTGCAAGAACAGCGACACCCTGTAACTCTGGCAGATCAGCAGAGGTGTTAGAATCCCGGGACGCAGGTCGTGTGTAAGCCCGATAACCATCGATATTGTATTTGTAGCTCTCTTGGCGATCTTCGAGATTCTCGACTGGAACTCGAAAACGGACTCCTCCTCTTCTTCCTGTCGTATTAGCTGGTCTGGCGATTGGTACCTGTTGATGTAGTAGCTGTACATTTCTCCGCAGAGGGAGGAAATGTCTTGTTTATCGTGCAACAGGCCAATAAAGAGCCCTTCTAAGCCGTTTTCAACCGCCGGGAGCGGTATTTCCCGCTTGGAAAACAGCACCTCCCCGTCAGGCACCATGTACAGAGGGTTTGAAGTTATGCGATCGTTGCACATGGCGGCAAGAACGAGTCCCAAAGAGTAGGTGTCTCGGCAGACGGGTGGGAAAAAATTCTCGATGAGGCCAGCCGTGTGACGGAAGGAGATCGACCGTGTCGCGTGTAGAAACGGGGGTGTTCCCTTTGCGAGGGCATTTACCGCGTCGATAACCACGAGACTCAGGTACTGCCTTGGGTGGATCGCCTGCGGTGAGTCGAGGTCGTCGATCTTGTCCACGAGCGAAATTCTCCAGTCAGTCACTGCGGCACTTGCGATACCAAAAAGCAGACTGCAGTCCTCGCCAGAGAGAACCGCGCAGTATGTCGCGAGGGTGATGGCGATGAAGAGTGCCGTTTTCAGCGCTTCTTCTTTCCAGTTGGCGCAGTCCTCCCTCTGGTAGAAAGAGGTGAGGGTGCTCGTAATGGCGTGGACTTCTGCAACGGGCAGATGGCCCGTGTTGAAGAGCTGGTTCGCCATAGACACGGCCGACAGTAGCAGCTCGGGCATTTTGTCAACCTGCGCAACAACTGGCATCACGCAGGTGAAGCTGGCTGGGTTGATCGGCAGCACGAGAAGGTCTCTGTTCTGCGACGAGTAGAAAAATGCAATTTGCGAGTCCAGCGACCGCAGCACGCTCTCCAACGAGCCCAGCGACAGACCTCTCGTCTTGTTGCTGAGAGAGTGTAAACTCGATACGGAAAGTGCTGGGCTGCCCACGGACGACCGCCTGGACTCGCCGTCCGAGTCGCTCAGCGTCGAAGGGAGTCTCTGCATCGAAGTGGCCGACGCCAACGACCCGGATCTGCCTGAAATGACAGAATCTATCGAGCTTCTTCGTGGTTCAAAGGGAAGATCGTACGGCACCTTCCAGAAAGTGGCAGAATGTCCCGGCGGAGGAATAGGAGGTGCGCTGTTGTTGATAGAGCTCAGTGGAGGCAGAACAACCGGTTGGTGGGGCGGCATCGGAATCTCGCTACTGCTGAGCCTGTGATCGCTATCGGCACGGTCCTGCAGGTCGCGGATATAACCTTTTGAAGGGCCTCTTTTCAGAGGGACACGGGAAAAAGTGCACGGTTCTTTACTCTTTGAGCAATTGGTGCACACCTGGCTATCGGGGCATGCGTCGCACCGGATTTTCTTCCTGCGGCATTCGTCGCACGCACGCGAAACTTTTTTCCGTTTCCGAGGCTCCTCTTTCTCCCTC
Organism: Citeromyces siamensis; assembly: GCA_003706365.1. Taxonomy (NCBI): domain Eukaryota; kingdom Fungi; phylum Ascomycota; class Pichiomycetes; order Pichiales; family Pichiaceae; genus Citeromyces; species Citeromyces siamensis. The sequence continues at coordinate 12,366 of PPLB01000865.1, forward strand.
GATGTCTCTCGAAGCGGCGATTTATCGTCTAGCGGGTCCACGCTCTCTGTATGGGACATGGACATTATGGCTCGGATGATTAATGATTGCGGGGTGCATCCGAGGTAGGGTAATGCGGGGTGTCGCCATGCACGACGACGCACATCGTATGCACCCGCATGTCAGCTACACAGTTTCCCAGTCGCGACACACTCTTGTCAGCTTGGGAAGATTTTCTCAGGGTTAATCGTTGCTTGTTTACACATGGAGAATCGTTTTTTGGTTGGAGTGTCTGCATAACGGCGGTTACATCATCATGCATCGTCATGCAGGTGCCAGTACATGCTGCACGTTTGTCCGAACTCGGACCAAATTATTTCCGGGATCGCCATGATCCATTTCCAAGTCTATGGTTGCCACGACGTCTATCTCCAAGTGAAAAAGAATCTGCGTGTCCAAGGCTTTGGGAGTCTCGAGGATTTCTCCATTAACATCCTCCCCGTGTTTACCAAGGATGACTTGGTCTGTTCTGGATGTTGAACAAGGCGCAGAGAATCGTGCGCGTTCACAACCAAAGCCAATTTGACGTCAATCCATGACCTTGGCATTGCCGATGATCAGTTGCTAACGTTGTCGTCGTAAACAAAAGGGTTTTCCTGACTGTGCAGCACCTGCACTCGCTCGGTCCAAACAGAGAAACAGACAGAAGGTGCACAGAACATGGTTCGGAACGGTCTGGATCGCAGTCTGCACACGCTGATTACTTTTTGGACTCTGGTGCCACGCAAGTAAGCAATAACCAAAGTGTAGGTTTCCTGATTGCGAGGAGTCGTTACAAGCAGTGGGAATACTACCGGTGCTCGGCAGTGGAGTTGAACTTGAAAGTCATTTGATTCTACCGAGAAATGTTTTCTATGTCTCTGCATCTCTCCAGTATCAAAAGAGCTACCGAAGAGTACCTGACTGATCGTACGACCCAAAGATTGGAGGTCGCCCTCCTTAAGGACTATCCAGGTTCTTGTATGAGAGCCCTCGTGTTGAGTCTATTGCACGTATTGCCACTTTGCACTCACGGCTTGGAAACTAATGGTGTACTACATAAAAGGCTGACCTTGGGTGCTAACAAGACAGATTGTTCGAGTAAATCTGTTGCCAAATTTCCGAAAGGATCACCCACCACTAGAGGTTGAAGTGCAGGTTGCGGTCTCTGGTGCCTCTAACGAGAAAAGCTTTTTGACCTTGGTTGACGGCATGACTCAAACTGCATCAATCCTCATTGCTGTGCTGAAATCCTGAGAACTCACTGTTACGAGAAGGATCTGAAATTCATACTTTCAATCCAAGCAGCTTCTTGATTTTTTGGCTGACAATGGTGTATTCTACCCAACAACACTCATCAAAACGAGCTTTCTGAAAGAATCGCACGATTCATACAAAAGCACCTTTCAGCGTCCGGTTTACCTGAAGGTTTCTTGAAGTAGTTGTCCCCGGTGCGTTCCTTACCAATGACACACTTTCGACAGTTATCTCCTCTGGTATGGTAGATTGCCTCCACCACAATTTTGAGGTCCTTTGGATGCCAAGAGATGCGTTCCCGCTCAAAAGCGCAGCTCGAAGATTAGACCTCGAGCGGTAACAGAAAGAACAATTGTGGTCTAATGTCGCGTTTTCCGAAGCGGTTTGTCTGGAGTACATGAACACGGGAACTGCTGTTCTACATCAGGCCACCGGCGTGTTTCTTCCAATTTGACACCGTGTCGGATAGTTCGTAGCATTCAACAGGTTGATTTCGTTCCTCGAGCAGCAATCGCCGCGCCTCACCAGACTCGCAATTAGTTTTCCATCCTCGGAATCTTCCAGTTGTGTGACACGACCACGGGGAGATGCCACCTCTCGCTTCTGCCATGATTCCAACCCTTTCTCCGTTCCAGTCACTGGTGCGGAATATTACGAGAATAATCATCTCCCGTCAAATAACGCTGCTTCAGACGATGACAGCATGCATATTCCCCCACGCACAATGGACAGCGTCGTCTGATTGCTTCTGCTCTTGCCATTCAGACTGAGATACACGCTCATGAGGCGAACCAGACATGGGAACGGCAAGCTTGCCCTCCCGGCACCAAACCCTTAGGTGGTGACTGGGTGTTTACCAGGGAGAAACCTGCTTCTTTTGGGAACCTCCAGCAGTTCAAAGCACGCCTCATTGCACTGGTTTCTCTCAAAGAGAGGACATCGAATATGCATACTCCTGTTCTACCGTATGACGGCCTTCGTGTACTTCTGGCTATTGCTGCGCAATGTCATTGCCACGTTCACCACATGGATGTGAGTACTGGGTTTTGTATGGGGAGCCTGAAGAAAAGTTCTACGATCTTTAACAAGCACAACGGAATCATGTTATTCATGGTTTGCTCGACAAATTGGTATTCCACCATAGCCAAGCGGAAGATGGCTTCTACATTAGGCGTTTTCTCATCGTTCGCATGTCGACAACGTTTTGTTAGTGGACATTTGAAAGAAGAAACCCCATAACAAGTATAGAACCAACAACAGTGATCCCTTAATTGATTGGGCTCTCGGTTGTTGTTTGTATTGACAGCTTTTACCGAGCGTATTCACTTGGCCAAGTTTCGGAGTATGATCGCCACCGGCGAAACACATCTATGCTCCATTTCTAATGACGTGGACACTCGCAAAAGATATGGTTGACATCGACTTGCTGGACGTATGCTGCGACTCGGTTCCTTTGTCCAGAATGAGAATGATCCCATAAAGCACCGAATGCGGCTTTCCCTAAAGACCTATGTCAGCAGACTTTTAAACAGCTCCCGGATGCAGTACCAATTGGCAGTTGGCGATAATCTTATCAAAAGAGAATCTTCTCCAATTTCGACCGGTCAAGCCAGAGAGTATCGCTCATTAGTCGCCAAGTTGCTGTCTATTACCAACACGGTCAGGTGAGACGTTGCGTACATTGTTGGCATTCGTTATATGTCAAATCTTTCAAAAAACCACTTGGCCGCTGCAAAAGTTATACTTCGATCTAAAACGAACCATACATCTCAAACTGACATATTCTTCCGACTCACTCAAGTTGTGGATACTCGCATGAAGACTATGTGGGTGACAAGGGAGACAGGACGTCCACTTCAGGAGGTCTGATACAGTTACCAGCGGGAGTCGTCTCTTCCACCAAGAAACGCACTCGGTCGTGGTGGACTGTAGTGTACAAAGGCAATAGAGCTGGGGCGATCCTACAGAACGCCAGCGTACTAAGCATATTGATGTCCACTATCATTTTCTCGGGGAAATCCTGGTAAGAGAAAACATGAGCTTGGTAAATGCTCGATATGAATACTAATGCTCTAGCAAACTCTACTTGAGATACAAAGCTGGGTTCCGTGAGTTTCAGGTGCGTATTGAATAAGGGAGATGTAGTGAGTCCTCTGTAACTCTGGAAACCGACACCGTATATAAAGTTGTGGTTGAATAAATAAGCCTTTGAGTCGTCACAAGGTAGGCAACTTCCCGCCTAACCTCCAACAAGCTCTAATGTGTTCTATTTGTAAGGTCTCGTCAATGTATGGATTTCTAAAAGGAACTGGTTGGAATTCCACTGCTCACTATAAACAGAAAGCAAAAAGAGTCGCAACCTGCTGTACGTCATTAAGGGAGCGTTTTACTACCTCCTTCCTCGGTACTGACTTTCAATAGGTTATGATCTCTAAAAGTATTGTACATCCTCGGCTCCCTGTGTCAGAAACGGTTGATTGTCAAGTTTAGCAGTTCCAAACGAAAAGGGAACCAGGAAGGAAAGAAAACCATATTGGTGGTGGTCTGTCACTAAAAAAAGAAAAACCTCCACGACTATGATACCCACCTCCTGTCGTTGTGGTTGGGCTTTGGCTACAATATACAACCAGAAGATGTATTATCAACCACTTCGGGTTACACCAGTTGGCAGATGGCCCAAGAACGACTTTAAAATTAAAGACATCCTGAATACAAGCATGTGGTTGCTATGGATGGAGAGATATGACATAAAGCTTGAAGAATGTCTGCGTCAATGAGGGATTGTAATCCAACAAAGCTCTGACTGTGAATTCATTATTGCCGCATATGGGCTTTTCTGTTCTTTTTCTGTTTGAGAAAGAAAATTATCTCTTGTAGAGAGTCGTATTGAATGGGGAAGAATTCGAATCGAGAAGATTTAAACAAGTCCCCAGAAAGATATACTGGGTCAAACCACCTGTTATGCACTTGGATGTGCGCCTTTGGATGGAACACTGGATACCCAATGAGACCGATCGTGGGCACTGAGTTGTCCCACCTGGAGAATATTGTTTCTGATTCAACATGCGTACAACCAGGATCGTTGTGGAATATTAACATGATTTAGATGTTCCGCAAACGGGATGATAGCATATCTGAAAATTCTCGCTGTGGAATTCCAACCCTCTGCTACATGTTATGTTTGAAATGGTTTAACTGGCCCTACATCGTCAGAGTGAATCCCCTGGTACAAGAGCGACCGAATTTCACTGGGACCTGACGGAAGAAATGAGAATTTCAATATCCATAACGAGATATCAGCTGTTGTTGGCAGATATCACAGTTCCTGTGGTCAACAATCTTGCACCTTGTGTCCCAGCTTCCTTAGCCGCACTTTATTTTATACTTCATCACTGAATTGCAAAAGATCCTGAAGGATCTTCTTCAGGATCTTTCTTCAGCTTATTTTTCCGAATTGACAATCGGTGCTTTTAGGCAATAACGTTGGGTGGAATGGCTTGCTTGGTGAGCGTAATTCCATCGTGGCCATCGAAGGCTGGAATCTGTTTTTGATCAGCTTACGGCTCTCCGCTAATATGCTTGTTATACTTTCTAATAGTTTCCCCAGATCTAAAAGCTTGTTTTCGAGCAAGAATTTTTGGTAGACATTGAACGGGATGGACTTGAACATGGGCCAGTATATCCTTTAGGAGGAAAAGTTCAAGTCAGACTCCGGCTTGTGTATCCATCAGGAATGGCATCTCGTACACGATAGGAGCTGCAACTCTCTGTCACGTCAGTTTGATTTGGTTTTTTTGTAAATGTATGGCCAAATTATGGGCGATATATCAGTGGAAGTGAAGATTCGGGTCCTGAAAGTATCAGTGTGGTTCTCATATCAGAATAAGATAAAAAGCCACGTTGGAGCTGCGAAAGTAACAGTTGTGTTTCAATACGATAAAGTATTCAGCCATTCCAGACGATGCATACACATGCATAACCCATCGTATATATCCTAGCAGATAGGGTTCATAAATCTTGAGAGTAGGACCTCTCGTGAATCCTCACTCTTTCAACGGGACCTAAATAAGACATGATCCTAATAGGTATGGCTACATTGCAGTTTGTTATGGGTTTTGCCCAGTATTTACGATAGAATCTTTACACTCACTATACGCGGATGATTTCTTTGTCCTGTTGTGTGATAAAGACATTTGAGAACGTATGATGGTTATTCGGCAATCTCAGGATATCGAAATCAATCATGTGGTGGTAGCATCCAGTAGTGTCAAGAGTTGGTTATACGTTTTTTTCTGGTCATAACCAACTGGGGTAAGGTGACTTCGGTTCATGCCTTTCACTGTTGACACAACGTATATTAAAAATCATGTCTTGTCCCTAAACGTCAAACATCGGGAACCTGAACGAGGTTTTTATAATGCTGAAATCATGACAAAATTATTTCAAGCTTTGTTGGACAAGGGATATGAGAATGACACTGTATATAGATGAGGTAGTGTATTAAACAATACCTTGAGTCTTGTCACAAGGTGTAAGCAACCACCCGCCTAACCTTCAACAGATTCCCTTCCCCCGACGACGAAACGATGACAAACTCAAGCCCACAAAGAACCCCTCAAACGGTGGCTAAAGCTATTTGGTCGAAAAGTTTGCATGTGCAGCTCCGAGCTGCACCAATTCATTCATACCGGAAATGCCGTCCCTTCGAATGCAATGATCAAGTGATCACCAATTCTCGAGGATACTGCATCGGACTTTGTTCTGCGTCGGGACGAGAACCATTTCAAAGTTATGGTTGCCGGATGTATTTACATTTTGGCTCCCTTTCACCACGACGTCTATCTCCAAGTGAAAAAGGATCTGCGTGCGAGGATTTCTCCATTAACATCCTCTCCGTGTTTACCAAGGATGACTTGGTCTGTTCTGGAGGTTGAACAACGCACGGAGAATCGTGTTCTTTCACAACCAAGCCGATATGACGTCAATCCATGACCTTGACATTGTCGATGATCAGTTGCTAACGTTGTCGTGGTAAAAAGGACAAACTTTCCCATTGTCGTTGCAATCCGAAGGGACACTGTTCACCTGATTGTATGGCACCTGCACCTGTTCGGTTCAAAAAGAGAGAAAAAAAAGACAGGAGATGCATCAGAACACGATTCGGAACGGGCCTGGGTCGCAGCCTTGCACACCATGGTTACTCACCGCAGTCATTTTGTAAGCTTCCTCGATCACGAGGATTCCTTACAAGGGATCGTTGGACACTATACTGCCTGTGCTTGGCCGTGGTGCGATCAGATTTTAACTTCAAAGTCATTCGATTCTGCTGAAGATGTTTTCTATGTCCTGAGTCCACCAAGAATGTAATCAGTAACAAAAGAGCTACGAGAAATGGTGCTGGTATTCCCGAATGGACTCACAGATCTTTTGATGCACAGAAAGATTGGACATCGCTCAAGGGCTATATAGGTTTTCGTATGCGGTAAAGTGTCGGCCAAATTCCTATCTCCTTTGATATGGAAGATTACCGTCCTCCAGAGCTTTAAGGTCCTTTGGCAGCTAAGCGATGGTGTATGTTCCCGCGCAGAAACACAGCTCGAAATTTAGATCTCGAGCTGTAACAGGAATAAATGTCATATCCTCAGGGAAATCCTGGCAAGAGGAGATATGAGTTTGGTACCATCGAAGTGCTCGCTGATATGAATACTAAAGCTCTAACAAACCACAATTTACCTACTTGAGATACAAAGCTCCGTTCCGTGAGTTTCAGGTGAGTATTGAATAAGGGAGATGTAGTGAGTCCTCTGTAACTCTGGAAACCAAACACTGTATATAGAGCTGTGGTTGAAGACTTTGAGTCATGTCACACGGTGGGTCCGTCTAACGTCGAACAGGCCTATTAAAGAGACCCAATTTCGCATGTTTAATATTTCTTTTTTGATAAAAGAAAAGGCTGTATGAGCGACTTGATGTACTTGATGTCCCGAGTCGTAGCGAGTGTGGACGACATTTCATCAACGGTGTCAGTCGAACAGACTGACTTAATGCGTTGGATTGTGTGGATTGGACACCAACTCAATAGAGAATATAAACTACTGTACAATCCTCACCATATATACTTTTAGTGCCTCGTCACTGAACGTACTGTTCCATGTATGTTTCGGACGCGCCTCGCTAATATCAATGATACGAGCACCGGGATAATATACGTAGGATGAAATCCACTTCACTTTGAGTGTTTTTAGATATACGCAAAAGAGTCCCCTGAAGCGTTGTTTCATCGACCCGATTAAGTCAGCCAATCTGGAGCCGCTGTCAGCAGCCTTCGGCCGTCGGACAAACTGCGAGCAGTTGATATTGTAGATGCATATTCTCTGATGAATCCTATGAAAATTCATCTGCCTAGGCCAGTTGTGGTTCATCGGTACGGAAGTCTTGGTCATTGGGCAAAGCGTGTGAGGTTATCACGTATACCATGTAATTCAATCTTATGAACTTAAGGGGGGTCCGATGGTTGTACAGAGGAGCAGCTTGTCTACCTGTGATTCATAACCACTTTGAAAAGTTACCTACATGTGACCTCATTCCACTGTGTACTGGCCGATCCATGGCAAAAGATCTCCGTTCAAGAGAGGACATTCAATACGAGCGTCCATCTGCAGGAGCATGTAGATGGCATGGCTAGTCTTGCTGAAAAGATGGAGAGAACGTATCAGGAGGGTGACAGTCTCTTCGGGTTGTACTAATATTCATGGACTGCACTGGTATACAATTTCTAAACAACTATGAATTCCTCGGAATTACTGAGTGGACACGATTGGCCGATCGTCTGACCCAAGCCACAATTAAAACAACTTCAATACTTGTTCGCGTCTTTGATTTTGGCCCGGTGTAATCACAACTTTAACTTGGTAGAAAACTATACTGGATTAATAAAGGAAAAAAGTTCATTATTGATTTTCTGAGCAACTTGATGGAATAAAACTGGCAATGACCGGACGGTATGCCCTATGAGGATGAAACACGAAAGAACGAAGCCCTCAATTATTGGTTCACAGGCGGATTGGCTTCGTTCAAAAGCGACAAATATCACGCCATTGTGTTGCTTCACTCAAAAGAGAGCAAGATTTATCAAGTCATATTTCAGAAGTTGAAACAAGTTTACAAATCAGAGACCCATTTAATGGCATGGAACACTCGGTTGACTGCCCCATCATGGATTCTATGGCAGAGACTGAAGGTGGTGATATGGATCCAGCTGATCTTATTCCGCACGCGACATCGATGGCACTTCAAAGAGAAGCAGACTGTTCAAGAGTAAACTCCACCTCGACATACACATTTTGGAATTCTGGCAAGTAGCATATGTACGAAACTGCAACAGACCATGCATAACCATGCACAATATCGCATACGACATGCACGAACGTTTCTGTCCAAATCCTGTCAAACTGCACTCAATTATTTATCATGTTCCATACACCTCCTATAAGGTCGCACTGGACGGACTCGTCTGCTGAGAACTCGTACCAGCCAAAAGACATGCAAGGGCTGCCCGAGAATTTGTTCCAGAAAGTGGAAAATTTTGCGCAGTCGTTGAAGGAGCCACGGTTTTCCAAGCCTTTAGACTTGAATGAGATCGCGTCTCTTTTCAAGCAGTTTTACTCTGATTTCAACGAAAAGGCGAGTGAAATGGAGGAGGATGGCAAAGTGTATGAGTACAATTTGAAAGCGGAAAAAATTCTATGCGAACTGTTTTACAAAGACATTATAACGTCGAAAAAGAAGCGGCTTAAAGCGGACGAGTCGGATCATATACATAACAAACTGATCAACCGCAAGGTCGGGCTGCTGTCCAAGCTCGGTATTGGGTTGGAGCATTTAGATCTCGATGTTGTTGTGGACGAAAGCCTTTTTGAGAGATTGCATCATGACGCAGTACCAGAATTTGAAAAAATGACCAAGAGCAAGACGCCGACGGAAAAGATGAGGTGTCTTTTCCGTGTGCACGAGGTTATCAGCAAGATTGACGAGACGCGGCTTACGAACGCTGACCATTTCCTCCCGATACTCATATTCACGATAATCAACATGGAGGAGTTGCACTCGATGAATCTTTTCTTGCAGTTGCAATTTATCAAGCGATTCGGCAACGAGTTTATATTCAGCTCCCCATTGGGCGAATCACCGGAGCTGTTGTACGTGCTCACGAACCTGGATGCGAGCCTGACGTACCTTGCAGGCGTCACGCTGGACGATCTGAGGTTAGATCCTTCGATGGAGACGATCCAGCAGTTTGCAGGCCTCGACAAGGTGGACGATCGGCAGTACGCGGAGCTTTTGGCCAAACCGATCGCCGTGGAAGAGGACTCCAACCACTATGTGGATGGGAAACCCCAGTTGGAGCCCGTCCACGCCGACTATAGCATTCGTAGCCTGAGTGCCGCGTTCGATGCGAGCTTCAAATCCATCCTCGGGAGGTTCACAGCGGAGGAGGATGACCGCAAAAATGACATCACCCCAACCTCTTCTCTGTGCAGCGATAACAGCCAGGGAAGTGTGCCGAAACATCTGCATCCGTTTCCCGAGAAGCCCGGTGAGCGTGTTGCAGCTTTTTCCAAGCTAACTTCCGGGATGAACGGCGTGATACGCAATTTCCGCCCAGCCATCAGCCAGTCCTCTTCGACAACCTCGTTGACAACAGAACGAGAGCCAGACAAAAGACGGAGCCGTGGCTCGAGTCTGCTCAACGGCTCCTTTTTCGGGCCTGCCGCACCACAGAAGAATGGGCTTATGAACACGTTTGAGTCTGCTTTCGAGACTCTGCAGAGCAGAAGTCGCGGCAACAGCAACGCTAAAGGAGGAGACCTCGAGTTTCTGCGCAAGGAGGCGACTCTTTTGAACCACCACACCGACAAGGATTTCGAGGATCTTTCGGTCGCGGAGATGCGGCAGATCTTCACCAGTTACAAGAGGTTATTGGGGCTCATTGGGTGATTAGCATTTCCAGTCAAGCACGCAGTCCTTGGTGGGACTACAAACTGAGTCTGAGTTTCTGTACATGTGGGAAAACCGGTGTTCTCGGTTGATATATCGTCCGATCTATTCAGCATATCGAACCGCTTCTGTGGTGTATAGCGTATGTAGTGAAAGGAGGTAGATGGACGACCACAAGGTTTGGTCTCAGCCTTTGTTGGCACAAGGCGATCCAAAGGACGCTCAAATCTACCGGACATGATCGCGCACATTCAGGATGGTGGTGGGCAGCCTTCAAGTTTCGAGCTCTCCTCGAGCAACCGGTCCATGAGGATATTCTGGGTACGACTAGGACGAGACGGCATATGGCTCCGTCTATTTCTGTTTATTGTGTGTGTGTGTGTGTCTGGGGTCTGGATGTGATGGTGTGAGGATGGATTTGAAATACATTGAAGACTTTAACAGCATTACGTCATACAGCATGGTTTAACTCGACCAATTTCGACCGATGTGGAGCTGGCAGGAATAGATAGCATCTTGCTTGCCAAAGTATACATTGCAAGTGAGGGCTAATTGTTTTACCAACTCATCAAGAGCGTCATCGTAGAGTGATCTAATTCTGCGCCTCACGGTCGAGGGTGAGGGCACTTTCTTTGCTGAATAAAGCAGCATTCTCTTAAGCCTCTTTTGTTCACCAAATTGAATGCCGCATGCTTTCAGCCATGGCCTCTGCCATAAGTGTAGAAAAATCCATTCTTTCATTCTTCGTGATAAAAGAATCAATGCAAGGCCTGTTAAATCCGCCGTTGACGACTAAGAATCACAGATGGTGATTCCTTTCGTAATGTCTACGCACTAGAGCTACGGAGACTTTTGGTAGATAAAGTTGCTCCACAAACGTTACAAGATGGGTTGTTTTCGGATCCAAGAGTAAAATACTTCTGGAAAAGTCTCCTTCGTTGCACGCAAAGGATTTTCAGCTCCAGCATCCCCGTCGAATGAATCACCAACAGCAGCGTCCTGAGTCTCATTAATTCAAGAGCACTCCTGCAACAAGGTCATCATCATCAGACAGCTCTTCGATCGCGTCAGGGGGAACAGAACTGAATGCGTTCTCCGCCTCCCTTTAGAGTCTAAACGGTTTGGAGTGGGCGCTTTTTCAAACACTAGACATGGAGGAATACAAAAAAATAATTGATCAACCAATCAATCTAAAAACATGATATTTCTGTGAATTGAACTCTGGAGCCAAATCGATCCGGCTTACTTTTCGATCCGATCCTGTCGATGCGGGTAAATAATCAGCCTTCGCTCTTTTTTTTATTTGGCGCAGAATTTATGAGTTGTTCCCACTTATAGGTTTCTCTCTTTCCAGGTATTCACGAAATCGTTCGTAGTAATAGTTTTTCGGGTAAATGATGTATTACTTCTACCTGAAGCTGCTACTTAATTGGAGGAATTACTGCTGCAAGGATGCATAGGGTTTGTGGAGAATGCAAATTCGAATGCATAAAGGTCACGAAGAATGATCATTCTCATGCACGTGTGATGACGAGGAATGACCTTCTTAATCAAAAGCGGAGTAACCAAATCCAGTAGTCCTTTCCTCCGGCTTTGCATTCGACATGCATCCTAGTATTGGATCGCGGCTTTCCGCACATGTGAGATGTGACATCCGTTGAGGTGATAATGGGACAATACTGAAAAACGAAAACTTTTGGGATATATGAAAATCATCACAGCAAGTGTAAAGGTAACAGAAATTATTTTGACGAAATATTCACTCATGAGTCAGAGGATCGACAGGGATTCGAACCTAAGGTTCGCTATTTGGTACTGGGCATGCTAACCATTGCCGCACAAAACATTAATGACCCCATTTTTTTTTTTTTATCGGCACAGAATTTATTCATAGAATACTTAGATCGAATGGGTAAAAAATGCGTTACGCACATCTAGTCGAGTATCTCCTCGACCCGATAGTGTGGGACTCATCTCCTTAGAGACATACCCACTAAAAAAGCCCGGTAGATAAGAAAAATAAAAAGAAAAATAACGGAAATCGGAAAACACATCATCTAACCAGCAACCCCCCCCCTTTACTTCAGATCAAAACAGCAATAAATGCAGTTCAATCTGCGAATTTTAACTTCCTACTGATGAGGAATATCCATTCCTCCTCCGAAAGTCGTCTAAAATCCGGATAAAGAAAGCGCCTTTCATGGCGTATCTCCCAGACTAACTTCAAAAATTTTCCGTACTCGATAAGTAGTGGATCTGAGTGGGATAGATTGCAGACCAGATCTTGGATCTGAGGAAACCTGTTGCTAGACGTGACATGCCAAATGTATCTAACGATTTGACATTCGTTGAAAAGATGTTCCATACTTTCTGGTTTAGAGGTTGAAAAACATAAGACACACGAGGGAAAAGATCCCTTCTTGATAAGAAAGTCTGTACTGATTCGAAAGTATTGTACAAGCCTAAAAAACATCAGGCAACTTGGTAAAACTAGTTCTTTAACTGAGCTGGAGGACATTGTGCAAGAAAATCCTTAGTTATGCGAGAAAACAATGCGACAGAGAAACTGTGGATAAATGAACCATTGTTATTCTTTCATGCTGAGGTTCTCGCACCGCTAGAAGATGCACTTGCTGTTTATGGGTATACTCACGGAATTAACCCAAACATTGTTAATAATATTCCCTCGCTACATAACCTCGTAACACCTCCAGTGTGCTTATTTGTCTGTGTCTACAACGTATCTCCCGAGAATAACACCCTTCTGCATCTCGTCATAAA
>PPLB01000870.1:7582-19948 GCA_003706365.1 Citeromyces siamensis
AAAAAAATTAAATAAATAAAATAGAATAAAATAAAACAAAGTAAAACAAAATTTTTGGGAAAAAAGAAAAAAGATACTGGTCATATTCAAAGAAACATAAACATAATCGATGTGTAAGTGTGACAGTGCCTCACTATCTCGGGTAGCTGCAACATATCTATCTACGACAAACAAATCCAATCGTGTATTGCATATAATATTATACCCATCGCTCTATCATTTGCTTTGAATCTGTGAGTATCCGGAGAATGGCTCAGCATTCTTCGATTTCAAGTATTCATCAGACTTCTCTTGCCATTGTCTGTTCATCGACTTCGGCTTAGCACCAACAAAGTAACGGAAGGAACCGAACAAAAAGGCAGAGATACCCAATCCGATAGTGACACCCCAAAATATGTAAAGCTTGTCCTCTTTGGTGTGGATTGGTCTTCTTGGTCCCCATTCACCGAACGAGATATACCAAGCAGCTCTCTTCTCAGCAAGCGTCAAATCGGCCCATGGGGATTTCTGTCTTTCGCCAAGTTGGGCAATGATGTCTTTCTGGTCAGCTTCTGGAAGACCTTCCCATCTGTTTTCGAGATTGGTAACAGTAGCATTAGACAATGTCGAAGCATATCTTTTGGATAGCGGTTGCAAACCGGCAAGTCTGGTGGTTCTAAGAGTTGGTCTTAGCATTTTGGTGGAATGCAGTGGTGTAAAATTAGAGTCAAACGGTTAAACGCGAAGATGTCATTGGTGGGATCAATTGTGGTCCGCACGACCATAGTGCAAGGGTGTTCGTAGCCCGTATACGGTTATTATTTTGCAAGCAGATCTTTCACAGGGAATACTGTCGTTTCTCCTCCTCTCTTCTGGGATTCCAAACTTTTTTTAATGACTTGAAATACATCCCAGACTCATCGATAGAGGACTCTCGATTTCACGGAGTTTGTTGACGAAGATACCCGCATGAAGCCACCATAACAATGATGACAACTGAATCGCATTTACTAAGTCATAGGAGATGCTAAATACACTAGCATTATTATTATGGAACCAACGAAGTTCGATAGGGGTTAAACCAAAGGTTGTATCTTTATGAAACTTTGTAACATAGAAGCGTGATTTACTCTGTTGGTGTCATAGCCACCTAAAAATAAAGAGGTGCATGTTCTCAATATTTCTGTCAGGTACATAGTTGAGTGAAATCAAATAACCAGCTTTTCACTTACTGTTTGTCTCGTGTTCCTCATCCACTATAATATGTTGATGTCATTATCTCTTTAGTTTTATTAACTTAAATAAATTCTATTAATGTTGCTTATTCCACTCTGACTGCGTCAAGTATATCATAATGATTTCCTCTTGTAGGTTCCCTTATTAACGTATAACGTATCACTATGAATACTAATGACAATACCATTTCATATCTATGTTTGTTAAGGCGGTATATGTCATCTCCCCACATAGACTAAAGGATATGAACGAAGGTTTGATGACAGTATACTCTTTAGTTCGGTAGTGCTCATCTTGTCTTTCTGTGCAACCGAGCTTCATTCAACGTCCGCCTATGCATAAATCGCGTGTAGTAACACTGCTTCAATTAGTTACTTATTGTATTATATTTTGGTGGTTCCGGATTCCATACACACTTTGAACCTTCCAAATGTCACATATGCAATGGAAAACATTGAAGAATGCGATGCTTTGGCGGGGATTACTTTGCCATGTGCTTTATTAGGATCCTCCCCCCTTACGTAGCGATATGTGATGTTTTAATATATGGAATACTCCAATGGTTGTTGTTCGACAGCACTAAAATTAGGTTTAGTGGGATTTTTCATTTGATTTTTTTGTTTCAACTTTCCCCGGAAATCATTAGAAAACACGGGAATAAAATTTTTTTATCTTTAAACCGGAATACGAAAGATTGTGTCTAATCCTTGAAAAAACACTCTCAATCTTGCGTAATTTTCACGCAATGCAATAATTCTAAACTTTCTAGAGGTTGTCAAAGTCTGAAAGTTCAGAAGAAACTTCTGAAGTATATTTTGTCGGTGAATCAAATCGGCTGCACTCTGAAAGCAGAATGCATATCGAAAACAAGAGAAGAGAAACAGATTATGTTACTCACGATTTGATGAAAAGGGTCATCCATCGATTACGCATGCATAAGAACTGCCATTCTTTATGACCTTTATGCATTTGACCGAGCATTCACCACAGTCCTTTGTAGGAATAATGAGTGCATGAAAGGGAGGACTGAAATAGAGGACAACTACTGCGACAACTACTTAATTACCGGAAAAGAGAAAAAACAATGAGCGCGGATACACTGTTCAAGCCGCTCCCAATTCTTCGAATCATCGGTATATCCTTTTCTTTGAAAATTTGTCTCTGAATCCTCATGCCTCACTGAATACTGAATTAGATTCAGATGATAATAATTGTATTGGTACATCCATGCGATGTACATTCTATTAGAAAATGTAGTGATTTTGTTTGAAAATTGACGATAAAGATGTTTTCTTTTTCTTTTTCAGCCATTAATTTATTATAATGAACTTAAGCAGACCACAGAAGTCATTAATTGACTTGACCAGATCTGTTTAGTTACACGGACAGCACATGGTACGCGAAAGAGTAATGCCTTAAAGTGATAATTTTTGATGAAGAAGAAAATTGATGGGCATCTTTCGAAGACTCAATCTTCTCCTTTTCATCTAGTGAGCAGTAGATTCTCTCTGGCTGCGAAAACAATCTCTTTAGGTAGCCGAAGAAAATGAAGTCGCAGTGCCGAGCTTGCATAGGTGTAAGTTGTTCCGTTTTTTTTTTTTTCTTTTTTTTTTGAATCTATATTCTTCTTCATCTTTCCCATCGAAAGAAGTTCATCTTACAAAAATGGATCATACTGGACAACGCATATGCATTTGGACTCAAACGATTTGGTGACGATCAGCGGTGCTTGTGAGAGTTTTTATTACCAAGCGAAAAAAATGAGACAATTTTGTCTCCTTTGAAAAACCCATACTCCAACACAATAATCATTTTGCGCCTACATACTTATTTTTTCCCTCATCTGAGCGAGGAACTCCCTGTAACTCAGGTTAGAGTTGATCCTGTCCTCCACAAGGTAGCTCATACACCACATGCGCATCGCGAGCACATCCCTTGATGCGAGCTGAGCAGATTCAGCAGATCCCACACCACGCACGACATAGAGATTCTTGTAAGTGACAGAGTCGTTTGACTCTCTCACCTTGTTGACGATATTGCGAATCCTAGAGTTGAACTCGTTCTCCAACTCTGGGAGCTCTGTCTTACCTAATGGGACTTGATCAATTGTGCCAACACCAAAAACGTCCTCAACAAGTTGAGGAACAGCATCGCCTCCAATCCAGAGGAAAAGTTCTACATGCGTATCGAGCAGATACAGTCCGTACGATTCCAACGAGAGAGCAGTGGCATTGATACGCTCGGGAACCATGATCTGGCCTTCGAATGGTATCCCGCACTCATCAGGCATATCATGGAGCGAAAAAATGGTTGGATAGATGTACTTGAGTAGATGAGGGAGAGGGAGTGATCCCAACAAGTTCAAAGCATAAGCTCTGTGATCAGAAGGCACTTTTCCTGGTCTCAAAGCGATGTGCTTAGTGAGCGCGTGCAATAACAAGGGGAGCATCTTGAGGTTTGTGCAACATTGAAGAGGAGAAGATGAACCAACGTTTGCAGCCACAAGAGACTTTTTATATGTCGATAAAACATCTGTAACAGTTCTGTTGAGGAGGTCCCGCGATTCTTCGAGGGAGGAGTATGCCTTTTCTACTGCCTTTTGAGTGAAAAAATTGGCAATGGCAAACTGATCGGCTGATGCATACACCTCGTTGATCTCCTTTGTAACAGGCAAACCCAGCGTCATCACACGAATACGTCTCTGGCCCTCTGTAGTAGTGTGAAGAACTGCACATTGCATACTTACCACAGGTCTTGCGATGGTTTCGTCATGAGATAGCTCAATCACGTACGATTGATCTCTGGGGAAAGTTGGGAAACTGCACAGGTCTGAGGATCTGTTGAAAAAGTTTCCGTAGAAGGATGAAGCTCTGATTCCGGATCCTGCGCGGACTCTCATCACCGCTTCTAATTGAATTTCCATAGCAAGGTGGTTGGAAATCTCACGTGATACCTTGTTGATGTCTTCAAGTTTCTCAGCGGACCAAGCTGGGTAGAAATGTGTTTGACCAGCGGTGAAACGAGGCAAGTTGCTCAGAGTAGCCACGTCCTGGTATCCACCACCAGAGGTGAGAAACATGTCGACTGTGACTTGTGACTTGTTGCACTCTACGGCAAACGACTTGTAGAAAGAGTTGTTAGCGGACAAAAGCATTTGGGCCTCTTTTGGCTTGCCCGTGTACCCTTCTTCGTCTCTCACAGTGAGTTTTCCAGGTCCCACATTGGGCAGGGTGGCTGAAAAGCACACAATTTTTCCTCCGATGGAGGATATGAGTTTATGGGATGACAAGAGCGCTGCTCCAAGTGCCGAGCCAGTTTCTGGGCTGGAACTAAACCAACCGGGCAGGTCCGATAAGAGTTGTTCCACCTTTTCGCGAGAACTTGCCAAGTTGACAAGCATCGAGTCCGGACTTGGAAGCAAAGGCTCCTCGAGGTCAGGAACAGTCATTAGCGAAATCTCCTTTTCAGGTTCTTCCGGTACAGAGAAGAAGTGCAGACGAGAGTCCACAGCGAGGAAACTCACACGCGCCCTTCCATCCTTGTTGGGAATTCTGTCCAAACTTTCCAAAATGCTCTGGCAAACTACAGAGCAGTAGCCGCTTTTTATGGCAAAGGCACTCACATCTATCACAAAAACATAGACAAGCGGCTGAGGAGCACGAACCATGTACTCCGTTGGAGCAACAAATTCCACAACAGAGTAATTGAGCTCGGCGCGCCCCATTCTGTCCTTGGCGACTCTGTCGATATGAGAGTAATCAAAACCAGACGGCACGTCATTTTGCAACTGACATAAATTACACCTCCATCTGCGACCCCCGTCCACGAACGTCGCAAAAGGGTTAATGTAGCATCTGCAGCGTCTACATCTCGAAATGAGCGCGTCTTCCACAACAGGGACAATGCTGTCGGCGGCACTGAGTGTGATGTAAGGTCTCACGACGAGAGCAAACGGTAATTTGCTCTTTTTTAGCAGTGCATGTGAGTTGGGGACGGCATTAAGGGTGCACCTGAAGTAGTCATGCGGCGCATTCGCATACGGCGCACCGTTTAGGGTGGTTTCTGGTGGCAACACGATAGGCGGAGGTGGCAGATCGAGGTCAGAAACAGGCGGCGGCAATTCCTTTAGCAAGTCAGTGGTGTACAGTCTGTTCAGTGGTAGAGAATCCAAACTAACTTGATTGAGCGATTGGCTGACTTCGGCAACCGGTGGTCCACCAAAAGCTGGAGCAGGTGCAACTGGCGCAGGTGCTCCAAATCCCTGTGCCATAGAAACAGGAGGTGCTTGAACTGGAGGCACCGCCGGGTTCGCCTGTGCGTACTGAGCCTGTGGGTAAACTCTACGTTTTGATGACATGGCGGTTGGTGTGGGGATGCAAGCGTCTCGTTCCACAGGTGGATGCCTTCAACAAGAGCTCTTTCGGATTACCCTTTTCGATGAGCACATCAAATATATCGCTCACAATGTCGTAGTGGCCCATCTCCAATATCAAAGAAGGCACATCCCACCCAATTTCGTACGTAATCTCTGGGTTGTCCTCCAGTATTGACTTGAGCGTCTGCAAAAGCTTCTTGTTGTCATCAGCAGACTGCGCCTTCCCGAAATAATCATCTAGCAAAGTGGCAAACGATAGAAAATCACCACTTTCTTTGGCAACTACAACCGCTTCCGCTAAATACCGGCACTTTGTGTCACAGTCCATAGGTCGTGGATACCTCACAAGTATGGATCCTCCATTATCTGAGTACGAAACCGACACGTCTAGCGACGTCTCCGTTGGCGGAAAAGAGGAGGAAAACCAGATACGTGAAGAGAATGTAAAGACTAAAATTTCGCTGTCCGCATCTGTAGCATGGGGCAAAGTACCTGAGAAAACAACGCACTTGTTGGAAGAGGCGGTACCAAAGATTGAAAAAGTGAATATACGGTTTCAGCCTATCGGATCTGTTGGTGCGATCAATCCAAAAGTGTTCAAGATATCGACATCTCAACCTTTTTCCACCCTTTTGCGGTTTCTCGATAAAAAGCTCAAGATTAACCAAAAGGTGTTTTGCTACGTGCATAACTCGTTTGCACCATCCCCAGATGAGAATATCGGGAATTTGTTTAAGAATTTTGCTGTGAACAACGAATTAATCGTTTCCTACTGCAACACTGTTGCATTTGGGTAGTTGTATTTTGAATTGTCCCGAGGTCCTTCTTGAAAGTAGCAGATTGGGATGTCCCGGATCGAGAAGCCGATGAGCTCAGGTATTTTTTTGATGGCGTCAATGCACAAAGGTGGGATCTCTGAATCGTTTTTCCAACACTTTTTTCGGATTATGCAACATTTCAAATGCCACCTCTGTGGGTTCAATTGATTTCTTGGAAGTTGAACGCCACCAGAAGCATTATTGAATCGTAACCGTTTGTTGATTGGTATTGTTGACGGTCAAGGACGGCCTCGAGGAGGCTGGAATCCAGATATACATGTACGAACACGGACGGCATAATATATGGATGGCTTGGTGATGGACTCGTATCTTCATCTATCTCCTTCCTCGGGGACTATCGGTTGTTGTTTAACCACTTCAACCTGCCAGCGCACAGCACCGTTCTCTTCCTCCCAACTACGTTCTCGGTACTATGGAAATTAATATGAGAACCAGGTGAGATTGTCTCAGGGATATTCACCTCTGGACGGGAACTTGTGGTGAGAGTTTCCGCGTCCCAAGTATCGACATTGGTGACTGGGAGATTGCAGATAAAGAATCGTAGGGCTTACAGGGGTAGCTTGATCAATCATGGAATATTCATCTGAAGTCAATTAGTGTGCCTCCCCGATATAGGTCAACACGCAAGTGCTTGATAAGGAAAACTGTAGAGGCTATTTATTTCCATTTTCTGTAGAAACAGTGAACAGAAACCCTTGATCTTCAGAAATTTGGTGAATAGTTATCACCAATTACGCATCGGATTCTTGCATTATGAAACTGGCGGCACTCATCTTGCGTGAACCAATAGCAGTCCACTTTTGTAGATGTGGTTCCGTTGAAAGTTATTACCTCGATTGCTGGATCCGAAATCTTTGTGACGGGTGTCATTATCCTAGATAGATGATTGTTTACCAACAATATTGCTTGCTGTGTCGAGTATTGCTCCTTTACCACGTCGAATACTTTTTGGTCGTTTATTTGGTTTTTTGAACAGAACTTTTAACAAGATGTCCACTTTTGCTACGATTTGTACAAATTTATTGAAGACTGCATTTAGTTGAACAGGGATTACGTCCGATTTAACCGAACAAGCAATGAGTAGATTTTAAACAAACTGATTGATGATCTATTTCTGTTGATAAATCCTTTGATGTCAGCTGGTTCTTTTCTAATTGATAGTTTAACAAGCACTAAATCGTCAGTCGACATCGGTTGACTTAGAGCATTGCATGTCTGCTATTAACAGATGTTCCAACCGATTTCTTGGATGAATCAACGTGGCAACTTTTGTGCGACTTGCGTAGTTTTTTTCTTCCTTCGTAAACTTTTCGTCAAAAGTTTGATTATTTTGAAAAGGAAACACCTTGGAATGACATGTCGGTCTGTTAGGGACGTATAGTTGAGTTTTACTAACCCAAAAAGTTGACATTTTAGAGTTTCACGAATGTTCTAATCGTCACCTATGATATATTTCAATTAGACTATTTTGATGACAGGCGAAAGATTTAGAGATGACATCACCTGACGCTCTCCAAATCCAATAATTCTGAAGCAACACCGAGAGCTTTGATTATAAAATTGATTTGGATCTTTCCAGTGTAGTTGGCGACATCATCTAATGGACGATTTAGACATCCACAAAACACCAATGATTACCATTCTAGTGTGATCAAGTGTGCCAAAAACACATTGAATGCTCGAACCTGAGATTTTCTGAAAGCAATAGTTCATGGTTCGCAACATGTCTGGAAGAGACTCAAGTCCACGTGCGACTGAAGATAATAAAGAAGGATTCCTCTGCATATCAATTTGTAGTTATACCCAGCATCCCATTAGGATACTCTATTGATGATGCGAGGAACTGGGAGCAGCTTGAGCTGGGTAGTTCGCACTCATAGTTTTCTCTCTTTACTGGTATTCACGAAACCGTTCGAAGTAGTTTTTCGGGTAAATAACGTATTACTTCCACCTGAAGCTGTTACTTAATTGGAGTCTTTCCACTTTACATACTAACTACTCCTGCAAGCGGGTACATAGGGGCGATGCTCATTCGAATGCATATAGGACAGGAAGAATGATCTTTATGCACGTGTGATGACGAGGAATCTTTTAATCAAAAGCGGAGTAACCGAAACCAGTAGTCCCTTCTCCCTGCACTGCATCCTAGTATCGGATCGCGGCTGATTCAATACACCGACAGAATCTCTAATTCCTGGTCAGATTAGAATACAACTGAAATGGACGGCAACGCATCCCCCGTTGAAAACACCATTATACTACGAGACAAACACCCAAAATAAAAATTTTTATATCCAAATAGAATTAGTTACGCTTTTCCGAATCGTCATTCCAAAACCAACCTGATGACGACGAGTCTTTAGCAGGTAGTTCCTTCACATTCTCAGAATATTGTACCTTGCCATCATCGTCGGTCCATTTCTTCGACTCCTTGATTCTCGAAGAGCCGTCCTCAAACCATTCTTGGAGCCTGCTAGTCGTTACACCTTGGGGAGTCGTGCTTGAAGAGTAAGCCGAACCTCTCGCATCTCCCCACTTTGCCAATTCTTGCTCTCCAAATCTTTTCCACTCCTCTCTTCGTCTTTCAGCTGCTTTTTGTCTCTCCAACCTCGCGTTGCGTTCCATAACGCTTTTCCAGTTCAGATAATCGTTAAAGTTTGGGAAAAAATTGCCTTGCACTTTCTTCCCTTCCACATCCTCGCGCGACACTGCCTCCACGTCATGAGGAATACTAGCACGTGGGAAAAGGCACCTCCAGATTCCTCTCTCGTCCCAACCCGAGAGCCCATTCTTTTCTTGACACTTTGAATACAGTTCGGCAGACGGAACAGGATACGCAGACAGTCCCGATCGGTTAGATTGTCCAAATGGCCAGCCATTGGAAAAGTGTCCCAGGGAAAAAGGAGACTCCTCATCGTCAAGGATATTCCAAAGCCCCAGAGACTTGTTGGCGAGATCATGTACCATATTGTTCGAAAATGAGATTAGATTTTTTAAAGGATCCTCAGATCCGTTATCGTTGCCATCGAAGAAGCCCATTGCTTAGTGCACGCAAAGCGTCGCCTTTAATATTTAAGGATGTAATTTCGAGAATGTTCCATTTCCCGGAGAAACCGCGGTTTATTAAAATAGTAGCCTTCGCATAGATGGTGATAACTTTCTTGACGCCCCGAAAAGAGGTAATTATTCAACGAGGATGTACAATATCTACAGCATACTGCGCATCTCGATATTTCAGTTAGTATGCCTTGTAAAAAAATCATAACGTTCAAATGCCGACGCCATTTGTTATCAAAAGTCACTGTAGTCACTGCCCAACGGTGAAGCTAGATTCACGCACTATAGGTATACTTTCTCCATCACTTCTCATAGTACTCCCCTGTTATGCGGCCGCTTGCGAATAACAAAGCTGGATCTGAAATCCAACGTTTGTTCAGGTGGTGTGCCTCGCATTAAAAATCAAAATCATCTTCAAAAGGAGTGAAAAACCATCCAAACGTAATTATACTCGAATAGATTAAAATGCCCCCTGAAAGACTCATGACAAGAGACCATTTCGAGATTAGCATCACGTGGTAGAGCACAACAGGCAAAGCGGATCCACTCACCAGGAGGAATCCTGTGATAAAATGACCAACCTCTTGTATCGAGGTTGGCCCCGTCGAGTCAGAAAGGAAATCAGTCTCGTAATACTGTGCTACTGATGAGCAAACAGCGTTTGGGATAGGAGCCACTAAAAACATGGCCACTTGATGTCAGTAGAAGGGAAGCGCCTTGTTACTTACACACTAAAATCGGCCACCAGTTATGGAACAATGCACATGATAAAACTATCAACAAAAATCCCACAGCCAATACGATGGATAGAAGGATAAGTTTAGCCAGTGGAGCCGCAGATTGCATTAGAGGGTACCTGTGGTGTTCGGATGAGTGTTTCTAATCGTCTTCGTTACAACTATTTACAATCAACTAACTATTTTAGTTTTTTGGCTCTTCGGAGGATGTGTTTTGCTGGTCTTTGTACATTTTTTCAAACAGTTTCAAAGAAGCATTTTGTAATTCCTCAGTCTTGGTCTTGACAGATTCAGCATCAACACCTTCTTCACCAGCATTCACCTTGACAACGGTTTCTCTGAGTTCTGCAATTTGCTTCTTCAAGTTTTCAGCCTCGGTGGCGTCAACCTTGTCCTTGAACTCGTTCAGAGAGTTCTCGGTGTCATTGCAGAGTTGGTCAGCTCTGTTGGCAACCTCGATCGCATCCTTCTTCTTCTTGTCCTCGTCCTTGTACTTCTCAGCGTCGTTAACCATCTTCTCGATCTCAGCCTCGGACAAACCTGAAGAACCGGCAACTTGAATAGAGCTGTCCTTTCCGGAGGCCTTGTCCTTGGCGTTGACGTTGATGATTCCATCAGCGTCCAGGTCGAAGGAAACCTCAATTTGTGGAACACCCTTTGGAGCAGGTGGGATACCAGCCAAAGTAAAGTTACCAATCAATTTGTTGTCACGAACAAGTTCTCTCTCACCTTGGAACACTCTGATCTCGACAGAGGTCTGTCCAGCAGCGGCGGTGGAGAAGATTTGGGATTTCTTGGTTGGAATGGTGGTGTTTCTTGGAATCAATCTGGTAAACACACCACCTAGGGTCTCGATACCGAGAGACAATGGAGTAACATCGAGCAACAGCACATCCTTCACCTCACCGGACAACACGGCTCCTTGAACAGCGGCACCGATGGCGACAGCCTCATCTGGGTTGACAGCCTTAGATGGCTCTCTGTTGAACAAGTTCTTGACAGTGTCAAACACCTTTGGCATTCTGCTCATACCACCCACCAAAATGACTTCAGAAATGTCAGACGTGGAAAGGGAAGCATCTTTCAAAGCTCTCTTGACTGGCTCGATGGTTCTCTTGACCAGTGGTTCAACCAAGTTCTCAAATTGCGATCTGGTCAACTTCATGTTGATGTGCTTTGGACCGGACGCGTCAGCCGTGATAAATGGCAAGTTGATCTCGGTGGCCACGGTGGAGGACAATTCAATCTTGGCCTTTTCAGAGGCTTCTCTGATTCTCTGGATGGCCATTCTGTCACCAGAGAGGTCCATCCCGGATTGCTTCTTGAAGTCTTGCACAATGTGACGAACAAGAGCGATGTCAAAATCCTCACCACCCAAATGAGTGTCACCGTTGGTGGACTTGACCTCGAAAACACCAGAGTCAATATCCAAAATTGAGATATCAAAAGTACCTCCACCCAAGTCGAACACAGCAACAACCTTGGAGTTGTCCTTGTCCAAACCGTAAGCCAAAGCGGCCGCGGTTGGCTCGTTAACAACACGAGCAACGTTCAAACCGATAATAGCACCCGCGTCCTTGGTGGCCTGTCTCTGAGAGTCGTTGAAATAGGCTGGAACGGTAACAACAGCATTGTTAACAGTCTTACCGAGGTAGGCCTCAGCAGTCTCTTTCATCTTGTTCAAGACGAAACCGCCAATCTGAGCTGGAGAGTATTTTTCACCTCTGGCCTCGAGCCATGCGTCACCATTAGTGTGCTTGACAATCTTGTATGGCACTTCGCTCAAGTCCCTTTGAACCTCCTTGTCCTCAAATCTTCTACCAATCAATCTCTTGGTGGCAAACAAAGTGTTCTCTGGGTTGACAACAGCTTGTCTCTTGGCAGGAATACCAACAAGTCTCTCTCCTTCTTTGGTGAAAGCGACAACAGAAGGTGTAGTTCTAGAACCTTCAGCGTTCTCAATGATCTTGGGTTGCTTTCCCTCCATCACGGCAACGGCTGAGTTGGTGGTACCCAAATCGATACCGATAACTTGCCCATTAATTTTTTGCGAGTTGAAACGGGTAAGCAAAGGCTTACGAGGAACGCTTCTGAAGTTTCTGGCGAGATTTGCAAGCATACTTGTTTGGGAAAGCTTTGCAGC
>PPLB01000875.1:3140-27186 GCA_003706365.1 Citeromyces siamensis
GTACCTTTGTAATCTTTCCCTGCATAATGAGAAAGTTTGGGTTATTGATATTTAATTGAACCGATTGAAACAGTTGCAACACAGCTTGCTGCTGAGCTCTATGACCGTTTATCAAATATTTTGATGTTCCGCCAATAACAATTTGTCTAGTAACACTAATCTTGGGTAAGTTTTCGAATCCAATAGGGGACTTTGTCTTATCATTGTTGTCAAAAACAATCGTCACGCTTGCTTTTGCAATTCCTGCTTGTCCTCTCTTATATATAAGGTCCTGTAAGTTTGAGGCTCTCACAACATTCATCGATGCTATACCCAAAACAAAACATATCGCGTCTAGAATATTTGATTTACCAGATCCGTTTAAGCCGGTGATAGCGTTGAACTGCGGATCCCAGTTGGAGATGACTGTGCGTGTAGCGTAGGACTTGAAGCCGTCGATAATAAGCTCCTCCACCTTCATCGCCTTTGTTTACCTATGATTCAACGGTAGGTTCGAATCCTGGCCGAGTATGTTTGTGACTCTAAAATCTATATAATTAAAATTATTTTGATGAAGCACATCTTTGCTTCTATTGTTTTTGTAATGAATTTAAAGATAGTCTTCTGACTCTTCAAAAACACATCATGTGTCGACTCAAAAGTTGACACAACAAAAACTGTAGTCAATTTAGCTTCATGGCAATATTGACTAATAAAAACTTTCTTTTTGTTTTGAAGATACAAAATTAAATTTTCGAAATCATTTCATCTATTGAAAATCAACACCTACAACTAATTACTCCACATTATACAATTAAGCAGAAGCTTTTTCAGCTCTAGCCTTAGCGAGAGCCTTGGCGGTACCGTGAAGAGCGTATCTGTGGTTTCTTCTGAACTTGGCGTCAACACCTTTCAAAGAAGGGTATCTGTGAGTCTTAGGCTTCTTGATACCATTCTTGTGAGCCTTCTTAATTTGGTTGTGGTTGGTGTGGTTCTTGGACTTAGACATGGCGTAAAGTTCCTGCTACAGGGTCAGAATTTCACGATGTTTCCCAAAGTTCGCGCGGGTCGTGTTGTACTCAAATGATCGTTTTGGGAAAACTGTTTGTGACGGCGTTTTTAGGGTGTCCGGATAGTATCTTTCTATGCAGTCGTTAGAATCACCTAGTTTTAAATAATGAGATCAGCAAGAATATGCAAAATAATGAGCGCCTGGCTTTCTTTATGTCGTAGTGTATTCATAAAATAAAATAGTTTCCGGGGGCTATAGTTGTAGACTACCCAACCTTGCGGAAAATCCACAATAGACCCTGATAACCCATCACGGGAACCCTTGACTTTCCTAGTGATGGACAATCTACAAAATTAATCACCAAATAGGTGACTCACATCTTCACAGTGGTTTCGAGTGCATTTTGAAAACCGTGCTGCCAAATGTATTTACTTGACAAAACATTGTCGATGAGAACCGCGTTATCTGGGATTGCAGGCTCTACATCGTAAGTCATCGTTCTGCTACAAAATTCTAACGTTAGTCTTGCATGTTGGATCGTTTTGCTGCTACCGCAATTGGTGGAACAATGGAGGGTTAAGAGCGCTGATGGTATTTCACTACCTTTTATATCTCTATGGCTGCTTGGCGATATTGCCAATTTGGCAGGTTCGATTTGGGCTGGTTTACTGCCACAAGTGGTGATGCTGGCTATTTGGTTCTGCGTAGCGGATTCCGTCACAATTGGATCGTATTTTTATTATCGCCTCTATTATCCACATCATACACATAAACACAAGACACACCCAAATAACACAGCTGAGGAGAACACAGCCTTGATAGAACCACGCAGGAGAAGCAGCTCAGCTTTGGAGGACCTTATTCAAGACCCAGAGCACCACTCTGTATTTACAAAGTACATCTTACCTGTTCTATTCGTCATATTGGCAGGTATCACTGGGTATATCTTGTCACCTTCTGGGGACACCGCTCCAGAACAGCCTCAGGAAGACATTCAAACAGGGCCTCAAATTTTGGGCTACATTTCCGCATTCTTGTATTTAACAGCAAGGTTGCCACAAATCTATCAAAACTATAGGAAAAAATCATGCGAGGGACTCAGTTTGCTGTTCTTTGTTTTTTCCACCATGGGGAATTTAACTTACTCGATGCAGATCCTCCTTTACAGAAGTGACAAAAACTACATCATGCTCAACATGAGCTGGATTTTGGGATCTTTAGGTACCATTTTCGAAGATGCGGTTATCTTCGTCCAGTTCTACATTTACTCGAAGAAGAAATCCGCCAGCGAAACAGCTGTATGCTGAAAATAATCAACGAAGAACAACATGCGCTTTTCTCAAACTCAAATATTGTTGATCCACTCCGGGTCCCATATTTTTAACAACCTCGTAAACCTCCATATTATAAAATCTGAGCTGATTGCGTGGTGACTTGTAACTTGTCGGCAAGCCAGTAATATCGCAGTACGTTTTGAGTGGCCTCAAGGATGGTGGTGCCTGTAGTGAGAAGTAGTTAATCTGGTCCGAGTTGACACCATTGGCCAAATCCTGCTGCGATTTTTGAGCTAATCTCTTTGTTTCATCGGCCAAAATCTGCTTGGACGTTTTGTTACGCCTATGTGGGTTTCTCCATGATGGATTCTTAAAATTATGGTGCTTTGTCGCCACCTCAGAAACCGCTTGTAAGTCTAGTGACATTGGGGAACGTGTGGTGTATGGATGTCTCGGCTGCAACGTCTGTGAAGATCTAGGGGTCAGGCTCATTGTAGAGTCTTCCTGAACGTAAATTATGTAAAACTTCCTTCTGTATCTTTTGGGATTCAATAAAATGGTAAAAGAAGTGTAAAGTTCTTGGATTGAACGAGAACTACAAATTTTGTTGTGGCCCGGTCTGTTGTTTCTTCAGAATTTTAAAATAGGGCAAAACTTGTTATTGATGTCACTAATAGAAGTTACCACATGTCTGAGAGAGAAAGCAAAAATTATATATTGTAATCTGAATATCTGAATGGAATACAGCTGTAAGATATGTGGATTCGAAAACACTTCATGTGTGTCATGAACTGGTTTGAAGACTGGGATTCTTTGCTTCTCATGTTGTCAAAAGCTTTCTCGGTGGAATGGGAGAATTTTGAAAAAGGATTTATGACATATCTTCGTTTGTATTACACCGTCCTGTGAACTGATCCCGTTAATTTTCCGCGCACACTGTACTAACACCGACATTGGTGTATGTCTCTGTATGCTCAACTAACATAAGACCCATCATAGTCCAACCTCAAATAGCTTCCTCAACCTAGATAAACTCAGAAATATAAAGTAGCGGCAGATCTCCAAAACAAACAATAGACTGCTTGAAGAATATCGAGACGACTCGACCAGTTTCTTACATATTCCACAATTATTTACTGTATGCACATTTATTTCCATCGCTAACCATCGCTAAGCTTGATGAATCAAAATTACGAAGATGTTTCTTTAAAATTCCTTGGTTCAGATAGTGCCGCAGACATCTCCATCTTGAGAAATGCGTTTATACACGTGACGATTTTAATTGTAGGTAAAGAGCTCCGTGTCTGAATTGATGCATATAAATCTACATCCGACAAACAGAGACATGCTCGTTATTCGATCGTTGTGTAAACCTACTAAGCGGCGACTCCCTACGCTAATTTTTTTTTCTTCTTTTTGGTTGGTTAGAAACGCCTCTTAGCCAGAAATCATCTTATAGCATACATTACTTGCCCATTCATAACAACCAATTCAACTCAATATCAGGTGATCTCCAACTTTGATAGAGAAAGTAGGACATTCGCCAGCGACATCGAGATTGATACCAAAGTAAACTTTTCCCCTATTCCCTTTTCGAGTTGTCGCCAGCGTTGTATAGATCTTACCATCTCTCTTGCCCGTTGTTTGATCGATAGTAATCATATGACACCTTTCGCATCGACTCGTCTTGGTCAGATTCAACGAATACTCGCGTTTCTGAATTTCAATCCCACTCCATGAGTCCTCCTCATAAGGCCCTATTCCCCTCACCAAAAAATTAGCTCTAAACCTCGGAGACAGCTCATCAGGGTTCCCCACTTGTTTCAATGAAGCTTCACTTATCAGCAAGAAATCCGACTTGTTATGCAGGCTTTTATTTTGATTATTGCGACTCAAAACGCATGGAACACCAACAATACTCGTGAAAAAGCGTGTAACGTCTCCATCAGTGCAGTATTCAAAGTCAGACGAGATCTGCCATTCTTGTCTTTCCAGTGATATTGATAGCTTGCACCCAGATCGCCTATCAGTTACCGTCATCATGTTTTTTGTTAGATCCACTTGCGGCATAACATTGGTCATCCGCGGATGATTTTTCAGCAAAATTGGCTTGAAATCATGCGCACCCAACAGGCAAAACTCTCGATCATATGCCAGCGTGTTGTTCCTTAGTGGCCATTCAACATTTGATGGTATGGAGTACCCCGAGCACGACTTGATCGGGTATATGACGAGTTTTGCCACTGTAGCACTTTTGGTTTTAGTTTCCATATAGGAGACAGACTTATTCTCCTCCAGCAGAAACTCTTCAATACACTCAAATAAGTGGTCCACATCTCGCTTTGTGGTCATGGCTCCGAAGCTCGCACGAATGACCCCAGTAGGGTTTCCACCGATAAAATCCATACTATCCCCACAGACATGACCCATGGATGCATCTCGAACAATGTCCTCGTGTCGCCTTTTCAGAAACCGGTTTACCCCTCCAACGTTGCAGAGTGTTCCTGTGCGCACGGAAATAGATTTAGCAGCTGCGTATTTTTCGAAATTATAGTAGCCCATGCGCTCGCCTGTTTCCGATAATAGACAAAAGGACACTATTGGGCCACGTTGGCCATTCACGGGGCGATATTGTATCATACTAGATCCATCTCTGTACCTCATGTTGTGACTCTTTTTTAGGAAATATGATGTCACACTCGTGGTGTACTCTGAAATGTTGTCGAACGAGCCGTAAATCGCTTCATGAGTATCAATTGCCACGGATAATTGTAGAATGGAATGAACAGGAATGGTCCCATCTTCCAATTGAGTAGAAATGCGATTAGAGCGCTTGACAAAACTTTCTTCTGCACTTAGTGCATCGATGGTTCCTCCACCAAAATACTTCCGACCAGAAAACACTTCTGCAGCAGCAGATTTCCTAAAAATAAGCCCACCTATATCGGGCAAACCGAACATTTTGTAAAATGAAACAATGACAAAGTCTGGACCGTTTTTCGCCAGACTGGGAGGGCTCGTAGAGCTCAAAGATGCAATGTCTGAAAGTGTATAAATCCGATTTTGCTTCAGTTTCCTATGCCACTCATAAATCGGAAACCTTTCTCCAGAAAAATTAGACTGACCGGTCCACGATATTAGAGTAGGCAGATAATCCACTTTTACCGAATCGATATCTTCAAATACAGTGTAATTTTTCGCCATCTCTCGTATGCCAATCAAAGAAGTATGGCTGTGAAGATGATACGCATAATCAAATTCATCAAATGTGTCTTTCATGCCCTGTGCAAGTATTTTCGAAGCGTGTGTTGCATTGAGACTGAAGCAAATATCGTATTCTAGAGGATCAGCATCAAAAAGGTTCAACGACTTCAGACGAGTTTGTTCCACTAGTGTGCTTGTTGTTATGGAGGGAACTGACTGTGAATGAGGGTTGGCAAATACATGCGATAAGAGAAAACGAGACGTCTGATCCACCAAAGATTGCGAATAGATTGTCATTCCGGCATGATCAAGGTATGTGTGATTTCTCAAATGGGGATACTCCTCTTTCCTGATTCTGTCAATGTCGTATGTCATTGTGTAACATCGTTATCGCTGCACCAAAAGGGTTTATCCGCGGAGATGTATTGATCCGCGGGAGCTTGTACTGCTGTCATGCATGTTAGAGGAGGAACCTACAAGTGAACACATAAATGAAAAATAAACGAGTTTTATCTATAGATCAGTAAACCTCCAAGATATATCTTCCGTTCTCCTTCATGTTCTCAACTTCTTGGGCACCGTTAACTGAGATACCCTTCTTCGCAGCGTCGTTCTCAATAATGTCTTGCAAGCAAGCACTAATATCTGGGACAGGCCAAGTAGGACCACACAAGTAAAAATATCCTTCCTGCTCCATGACTGCACTAGTGAGATTGTCCAAGCTTTCACGGATCTTGTCCTGAATGTATACTTTTTCAGGTTGATCTCTAGAGAATGCAGCCCCGATATGAGTGATGACGCCAGCATCCTTGGCAGCTTCCCAGAATTCTCCATAGAGGTACTCTTCTCTCTGGTGTCTGGAACCCAAGAACAAGAATACTTGGCCAATGTTCAAACCTAGTTGTTTCTGCAAGATCTTTTCTTCCACCAAAGCCTTGAAAGGAGCAAGCCCGGTACCGAGACCGGACATAATAATTGGCTGTTCTGGTTTAGGAGGAAGCTTCATGACAGAAGGCTTGACAGAGACAACAAGCTCAGTTCCTTTCTTGAGCTGCGACAAAAAGTGGGAACATTGTCCATATCTCTTTCTTCCGCGCTTATCCACCCAGTCAACAACAACAATAAGCAAGTGCACTTCGGTTGGATGCACCTTCTGAGACGAGGCAATAGAGTACTCACGTCTCTTGGATGGTGGGATGATGGTTGCCAGTTCAGCAAAAGTTGGTTTTGCCGAAGGGAATAACTGCAAAATGTCAACAAAAGTGAGCCATTCCTCTTCTTGAATTTTCTTCAATTCTGCTGCACCAGCTGACGAAGCGAGATGCTCAAGTTTCTTTTTCTCTTCATCGTTGGTCGCATAAGGAGCAAGCGATTCAAAGAAACGTTTCGGAACCTTACCAAACAAGTCCAAGTTGTCAGTCAAAGCTTGTTCAACGGTTCTAGTCTCTAGAATGTGATGATCTTCCTTGGAAGGAACCTCAACAAGCTGGTGAGCATCCAATCCGTACCACTCAATGAAGTCTGCAACCAGCTCTGGGCTATTTCTGGCATGGACACCAAGAGCCTCACCAAGAGTGTAAGTGAGATCAGTTCCAGAGGTGTCAAACTCGATCTGGAAAATGTTACGAGAGTAATCTTCAGGAGTGACCCTCTTGTTCTCCTTCACTTTGACAACAAAGTTTCTCATTGGCAGATCAGGTCTCAGAGATTGCGTGACACCGTAAGCCTCTTTGAACACGAGCTTCTTTGACAGCCCTGGTATCGAGGTTACGCTAACTGGTGGTGTAGGGTCGGCGTCACCAGGGTTAGGACCAAACCAACTCTCAACAGGATAGACTGGGAGGTTATTTTCTGCCTCTTCCTTTTCACCATCTTCGTATGTGAGGTTCAACCAGTCCGGGGAAACTGCAACCTCATGCAAAGCGGTTTCACGAGTCTTTTCAATTACACCGGCTACTACAACACCGACGAGCTCAGCTTCACCTCCAAAAGAATGAAGAATTTTGGTGGTGAGATAGTGTTCCGTGAGGTCAGGGTAAGCGTACTTATAGAAGGCAGATTGTACTGCAATTGACTTGGTGAGACCCTGTGTGTTTTCCTCAGGTACAGCGGCGAGATCCAAGAACACAATTTTGACGTTTTTGGTGATGGCCAGGCGTTTAAAAGTGATGGGCAGTTTCTCGCTCAGTTGAGCCACGTCGGTCACTGGGTCATTTTGAACGATGAGAATGGTGGAACCATCAGCCGCTGTATGAAGAACATTAAAAACAGAAAGAAGAGACGCCTCCTCAACTGTAACCACTTTGAATTTGCCCTGTATGTCGTTCTTGGCTATAGTCGATTGTAATGTTCCAGCACTGTTGACGTTGTCAAACACTGCACGGTGAGAAATATCACCAGAATCGAGCGAGAGAGCGGCTGCAATCCTAGCGGGAACACCGGCAATTTCAGAGTCATCCCTGTTCCAGAAGACGAAATTCTCTTCAAAATTGGTGTTTTCTTCAGTACGGATAACCACGTAGGACGAGATTACTTTGAACACATTCTCTACGGTCCAGGAAAATGTTGGCACCGAGGAAAACTCTTGAACGTCTATTGAACGCTGGGAAACGAAAAGTGAAGCAGCAACAACAGAACGGAGTTCGGATTTTGTGCCGACCTCGGTAACCTGGCCCAGAACAACCACAGAAGAGCAAGTGGAGGGAATGGACGCGATGAACTCCTCAGTGTTAAATGGGAGTGGAACTCTTACGCAAATGCATCCGACTTCAACGCTAGAAGCCAGCTCTTGCACCAACTTGGAAACAACCTCGCTCTGTCTGGAACCGTACACAACGAAAACTGTTGATGGGAAGTCGTGACCATAATATTGGAAACTAGAATACGAAGTTCCTAGTGCATTGTTGAGAGCCTCCAGTGCAGCAGAAGGGCGGTTCACCGCTGGTAGCTTCGACCAGTTTTGAGCATCGTGGGACAAAATTTGGTAAGCCTTTGCGATTTTGTTGGGTGGGAGTACATTATCTACAGAGGCGGTCTGTCTCAGGTAGTCCGGACCATCGTAAAGATGAATGGAAGGCTGAACGAGAGAGAAAGCTTGATTCAACAAAGCAAAGTGCTGAGCTTCAGCTGACGATAGCGGAGTGAAAACGGAAAATCCCAACTGTTTGGCGACCGACAGCGGAGTAGCGTAATCGGAAACCAACGATCCAGAAATCTCGTCATAGGCAAGAGCACTCACCTGAAAATTGAGTTTCTCTTCCTTTTGGGATGAAAGAGTCGATTTCATATAGAGCAACGCATGCGATGGGAGGAACGCGCTTGCAGGCGATGGCTCCTTTTGAGACGCCAGGAATCCGAAAATCGCGTTGGAAGCACCCGATCTTACCTCCAATCTAGTTAACCGGGGTACTTCCCCCTCAGCATTACCACGCTGAAATGTTTTCCACAGCTGAAGAGTAGCGTCTAAAGTGGAGTCAGCGCCTGGAGCCACATACGAAAACAGCTGGTTGTTCAAGTTGTAAGCAACGGCTGTAACGAGGGTATGGGCTGAAGTTAAAACAGTTCCAGCAAGAGCGGCTGGATCAGTTGGGAGTCCAAAGGGGCTGCTTGGGGTAGCGGCTGCCTGTTCCTTTGAGAAAGTCATTATAGAGAAACGAGAAATTTCAGCGCTTAATATAAGCGATAACGCAGCTGCACGTGACTTGCAATAAAAAAGAGTTTATAAAAAAGAGTTTCCAAATATACTTTTAGATATTAAAAAAATATCGAATATGCTTATCCTTCTGTCACTTTTTTCTCTTTTTGTTTTCTTTCATCATTGCTTAACTTCAAAAGCCGGGGAAAAACATTTATATCGATATCTTGTACCTCTTGCCTATTAGGCTTCCGACTTTTGTTTCTCATTCCAAGCGTCGATGAGGCGATTGAGCTTCGCTTCAAGCGCATCATTGGTATGTGCATCTACATTCTTGAAAGGATTGCATGTAACCCTTAAGTACGCTCTATGAATATCAGAAAGTAACTAAAGTTAGAAATTATAGAGGAACAACAAACCTCTTTCAATTGCGAACTGTAATCACCGCTCGCATGACACCCAACAACAATCTTCAACCCCGTATCAGTCTCAACACCATAGACTGACACTCCTTCCTGGGCGAAAAGGAAAAGGCTCTCGGACTGATTCGAATTCTGATTGCGATATGGAGATTCAAATATATCTAAAGCCATATGACTGAGAAAGTTATGTTTCAGATACTTATTGTAGAGCTCTGGATTCGCTTTCTCATTGGTGCCTCCAGTCAATGAGGACAAACAAATGGGCTGGTTCTAAAATTAGTAATTACTTGGCAAGCTAATACCTACTTCTCTGGAAATCAATGATACAAAACATACTTCACTCATTGTGGTGTAGAGGTGAGCTGAGATTTTCAAACCCTCAAGGGTTGTCTGTTGAGGTTGATAGTTTTGTACTACTAAAAAATCAAAAGAACATAAGGTTGCAATGGGTAATGCAAAAAATGGAAACGATTTAGCTGCTGACTCGGGTGTGACTCTAGACTATATATATATATATTCTCCTTGAGCGGGCAAAAAACGACAATGAGCTTAAGAGAAGTCGTTAAACGGTTGACAAATGTCCGTCATGGTCTTTCTATTTGCACGATTCGTGCGGCGTACTCCACTAAAATTGTCCCGCTGACTAGCGAAACTTACTCTGAAAAGGTGAGCAGAGATCCAAGGTTTTCCAAGCTTTCAGACAAAGACGTCAGTTTTTTCAAAGATGTGGTGAACGAAAATAATATTATTCAAGAGAAGGATGATTTGGCTTTTTACAACGAAGACTGGATGAGAAAATATAGGGGTCAAAGTCCTATTGTTTTGAGACCTAAGACCACCCAACAGGTTTCAGACATTTTGAAATATTGCAACGAGCACCGTCTTGCTGTTGTTCCCCAAGGAGGAAATACCGGTCTTGTCGGAGGTTCTATTCCTGTGTTTGACGAAGTTGTTCTCTCATTGTCAAACATGAATAAAGTTAGATCTTTTGATAACGCCAGTGGAATTTTAAAATGCGATGCTGGTCTCATTTTGGAGAATGCTGATAATTTTCTTGCTGAGAATGGTTACATTTTCCCATTAGACCTCGGTGCTAAAGGGTCGTGCCATGTAGGTGGTAACGTTGCTACAAATGCTGGTGGGTTGAGACTACTCCGGTACGGCTCTTTGCACGGTTCTGTTCTGGGACTTGAAGTTGTTCTCCCGGACGGAACCATCGTCAACACTATGGAAGCACTCAGAAAAGATAACACCGGTTATGACTTGAAACAACTTTTTATTGGTTCTGAAGGAACTCTCGGCGTTATTACTGGCGTATCGCTTTTGTGTCCAGCTCGCCCGCAAGCGTTCAATGTGGCGTTTTTGGGTGTGTCGTCTTTTGAAGCAGTCCAGCAGACCTTTATCCATGCTAGAAGAGAGCTTTCTGAGATCTTATCCGCTTTTGAATTTATGGACGGTCAGTCTCAGAAGCTCGCTACTGAACACTTAAAGTCAGAACATCCTCTTGAAAGCCCTTACCCTTTTTACGTGCTCATCGAGACTTCTGGCTCGAACAAGGACCATGACGATGCCAAGTTGGAAGGGTTCCTTGAGAGCGCTATGGAGCAAGGTGTTGTAGAAGATGGAATTGTTGCACAGGATGAGAGCCAACTGAGAACGCTATGGCAATGGCGTGAACAAGTCCCGGAAGCGTCAACCATTGGAGGTGGTGTCTACAAGTACGATGTCTCACTACCTTTGAAGGACCTTTACGGTTTGGTTGAGGCCGTTAGGGAGAAGCTAAATGAAGCTAATCTCATTGGAGATTCTGTCGAATACCCAGTTGTCGACGCCATCGGATACGGCCACGTTGGCGATGGCAACTTGCACCTGAACGTTGCGGTGAGGAAATATTGCAAGGAGGTGGAAAATGTCCTGGAACCCTTCGTGTACGAGTGGATTCATGAGAAGAAAGGTTCCATTTCTGCAGAGCACGGATTGGGATTCCAAAAGAAACCTTACATTGGATATTCTAAATCCGATATTGAAATCAAGATGATGAAAGAGATTAAGAATCATTATGATCCTAACGCCATCTTGAACCCTTATAAATACATCTGAACAAAAATAATAGATTTATTATAATTGCTGCCTGATTCTTTAATATGACATGGCTTCTCAAATTCAAAAGGCTATTTGAAACTTAAGATTATTCAGAAGTGGCTTCAACAGGTTATAAACGTGAAAAAATAAAAAAAAAGAAGAAAAGAAAAGAAAAGAAAAGAAAAGAAAAGAAAAGAAAAGAAAAGTAAAGAGAAAAGAACCTCGCATATGGATCATACTGTTTATTGTCTCGCATTTGCTATTGTTTAACAAACGTGTCGTGAAATCAGAGCTAGCATATTGAGTCTCGCACGTACCCCGTACACGTAACCGATGGGCTCTTTGAAATCGTTTATTAAGGCTGTGCGAGCGTCTAAAACCATCGCTGATGAACGAGCAACTATTCGGAAAGAGTCAGCAGCCATAAGAACTTCCTTTAGAGATGTTCACCTGGATCAGAAAAAGAGGAAAGTAAACATCACCAAGCTCTTGTACCTCTATATACTGGGAGAACCGACGCATTTTGGTCAGGTTGAATGTCTTAAGCTTCTGGCATCGGAAAAGTTCTCAGACAAAAGATTGGGTTATATGGCGACGATGCTGATTTTGGATGAAAACCAAGAAGTTTTGACGCTGCTAACCAACTCTTTGAACAATGATATTACGTCGGACAACCAGTTTCTCGCTGGTTTGGCATTGGTGACATTGGGGAATATTGCGTCACCGGAACTTGCGCGCGATTTGTACCCTGACGTTGAGAAAGTGATCACATCTCCAAATAGTTACTTGAGGAAGAAGGCAATTTTGGTTGCGTCTAGACTGATCGAGAAGGATCCTGAATTATCCGAAATTTTTGTTTCCAAGATCCCAACGCTTCTCTCGGAAAGAAATCACGGTTGCCTGTTGGCCACGCTGAGTCTGGTACAATCTGTATATCTGACTGACCCAGATAGTCGGTCAATGGTGGCAGACCAAATACCTAAGATCCTGAGTCATCTCAAGAATCTGTCCACCGTAGGGTATAGTCCGGAACACGACGTTTCCGGGGTTGCAGACCCTTTCCTGTACGTCAAATTGATTCAGACATTGAGACTGATTTACCAGGAGAGTTCGTCCTATCTCGAGCAAACCAACGATGCGCTTACACAAGTGGTTAGCAAAATTGATGCGTCCAAGAACGCGGGCAATGCGGTGCTGTACGAAGCGGTCAAGACTATATTCAGGATTAATACCGACCCTTCGTTAAAAGTGCTCGGGGTGAACGTTTTAGGAAAGTTTCTCTCTGTCAAGGACAATAACACAAGGTATGTGGCACTTAATACGCTATTGTCGGTCATGTCTCAAGAGCCCGATGCTGTTCAACGGCATAGATCAACCATCTTGGGCTGTCTGCAGGATGGCGACATCTCTATTCGGCGCCGTGCGCTCGAGCTGGCTTTTGCAATTATCAACCCTCAAAATATAAGAGTAATCACCAAAGAATTGCTTCTTTTCCTGGAGGGTTCTGAAAAGGATCTCAAAGTTTACCTCACTACACAGCTAACGCTGGCGTGCGAGAGACATTCTCCTAACGAGAAATGGCATTTCGAAACGATGGTGAGAATGCTTAAATTGGTGGGTAATTACATTAGCACCGACATCCTCTCCAATATCATTGCGAATATTGCACAAATCCACGATCCCAGTTTGCAGACGCATGTGGTTTCCCAACTGTTTGAAGCATGCGATGGTGACCCTTCTCAGTACGCTCTTGCCGTTGTTACCATTTGGTGTCTTGGCGAGTATGGTGACCTCGTTATAGTAGGCGACGCGGCCATCTTGAGTCTTTTGCAAACGCTGATGAACTCTCATTTTACCCAGCAGATCACTTCGTATATTTTGACCGCTTCATTGAAACTGTCCACCAAACTGAGAGAAGGCAAGTCACTAGAGGTACTACGACAGATTCTAAAGAGCAAAACAAACGATATCAACTTGGAAACCCAGGTTAGAGCATTGGAGTACTTGGATATTTTTGAGCAGCCAGACAATATCAAAAGAGGACTGTTGGAGAGGATGCCGCCCCCGAAAGTGAAAGTAAGAGAAGGAATATCCCTACAAAAGAACACAAAGTCGGTAGCGACTAAGACGACCAACGGGCGCTCTAACGATCTGTTGCTTGATCTGTTGGGTGATGAGATTCTCCCGTCCCCTGCGCCTGAGCAGACAAAAAATGATGTTGATCTACTGAGCGATATCTTTGGGACCGTTTCAGCTCCTTCCCCACCATCTGCAGATATCAAGGGCTATGAAAATGGAAGCATTGCAATCTACTTCAAAGAGGAAGAAGTATCACAGGGCAAAGTTTCTATCCAAGCAAAGATTAAAAATCTCTCCAATGTTAAGCTAACAAACGCTTCATTACTGATCGCAGTGCCAAAGTCACAAAAACTATATCTATCTCCTATATCAAGTGATACGATCGAACGGGAAGAAACGGCTGTCCAGGAGATCAAGGTTGAAGGCAAGCCCGGGAGCAAGATTAAACTGCGGGTCAAAATTACGTATATGGGAGAGGCAGAGAAGGAGGAGCAGCAGTTTGATTTTTCCGGTTTTACAGCCACGTTATAGAAAGAGCAGAGAGAATATCAATTCATTTAAAATGAAACTCCAGTAGAGTGTCCCTCGGCAGCCGTGCTCGCCTTTTTCATCAAATCGTCGGCAACGTCGGAGGCTGTGTTCTTCTTAGCAACGTATTTCTGGGCGAGCGGACGCAACAGAGCGTTGTAAACCATTACAGCACCACCTGTTTGAGGGATCGCCAAATACAACAGGACAATGGTCTTGATGAACCAGTACAATGGCACCCAATATAGGATAGCCTTGGACCAGAACTCGACAACATTCAAAAAGGCGAAAACTACCCAGTAAGTCAGCAATTGCGTATCATCTTTACTGGTTGATGTCTCCAAAGCAGCAAGCGAGAAATATCCGGGTACAACAAAACCTGCAATATTGGAAAGAAGCTGACCAATGCCTCCAATGTTGAGGAAAACCAAAAGAGCATAAACTCCGGCGCCGCTCAAGACGATGTAAGATTTTGGTAATCCGGTCTTTGCTTCCAGTTGCTTCAATTGAGAGTTTCCGGCAAATTGATGGTCAATTTGGTTGAGAATATCTTTGACTTGCGACATAGCCTTGCTGTGTATGTGTGCGTTTCAGGAAACTCGGCGACAAATGCGTATATATATAATTCCGCGGTCTCCGTGGTGAAAATAATGCATTATGCAGTAATGCAATGTAATTCCTTGTAGATTCTTTATCCAGCAGTTCTGATTTGGCGTAAGAAAATCGTTTCCAAGGAATACTGATACGTGTTATTTGCGTCTTCGTGTACCGAAGCACGATTGCTATAGTTGATGGGGAATACCACAACTTGGACGTTTCTCAATGAAAGCACATTCTCTCAATAGAGTCTAGAAAGGCCAGATTATAACAACCACCGGGGTTTTTTCATCGATTTACCCACTGGTTGAATTTTGCCTTGCTTTTCTCTGCTCGTATAAGTTTGGATGATACAATTTTTTTACTTGAGCCCTGATAGATCATGCAGCTGTATTGTTGTTTTTTTTTTTTCGATATTTGATAAACGACCATTGAGGCTGTCGTGTTGAAACTTTACAGAACACTCAACGATGAAACGACAGATGTTATTGTGCCTAACAGGTTATCACCTATAAACACACTCAAAAACTTACAAGTATTCTGGAACATTTGAAATCAAAAAAATTGTAAATCATAGTGGGCCTTGCAACGTTTGCCACAACGAAAACTTGTCCGCGCATGAGCTCTCTGGTTTTGAACTGGGGATCTATTGGAAACATCGATGCCATGAAGTCAAAATGCTGTTTTCGGCCAGTACTATATATCCTCTCGAAACACATTCTCATCGTGAGCGAATATCATTCAAGATCTCTAAAATGGGAGTCATTATCTCAATAGATCTAGAAATATTTGTGTCATGGGCATGAAAAGTGGACTTCTACCCGTCGAATAATCATTCGCCTTTCGCCTTACATGTTCTTTCAACTAGGATAGGCGAATTTCAATGTGTACTCCTGCTGTCGAAAAGAAATTAATCAAACTCCCAGAAATTTGCCTAGTATGAAACTTTACGCAACTGCAGGAACATAAGTCCAACGCGACGCAATAGCTGGAGCTCGTTAGCTTCCACTATTACAGCTTCCTCAAGATATAGTAATAGAGTAGACCTACCTGACTAGGATAGATAGCCCAGTATCGGATACCCTCTTATTATACATTAGTTACATACACTACGCCTTTTCTGTGGAAGAAGACCCAGCCTCGCCCATGGCAGCCGAAATCTCTTGCGGGCTGGGAGAGTAAGCATATTTGGACTTTTCTCTAATTTTGGCTCCGTAAAAGTAAAACCCATACGGGATAGCACAACACGCTAGAGAGATGAACGCCATTAGAGATGTTGCCCACTGGTAACCCAGTCTGTGGTACATTTGAATGGTAAACAGCGGGACAGATGCACCCCACATAGATCTCAAAAAGGTCTTGGCTGCAATTCCGGAAGCAGCGTAATGTTGGTACGAATCAACAATGTAATTGTTTGCCGGGTTGTAAAGTGATAAGAAACCAAAACCACACGCAAAACCAGAAATACATGGTCCTGCCCATGAAATCGTTGGATAGGTGGACCAAGCGTAACAGAATAGACCAACAGGCACAAACCAACACCCAATCATCATTGGGATCAGACGAATCTCGGGGGGAACCAATTCACCGCGCTTCTGGTATTCTGCTGCTCTTCTGTTATAGTCCTTGTTAAACCAAGGAGAAATAGCTGTCGAGACAATGACTCCAATTGCAATCGGTATAAACATCAGACCTGTCTTAGATGCGGACCAATGTTTTCCCTCCATGTAAACCACCGGATAGGCAAAGAAGAACATGTACAACAAACCGTAGATGACAGACATGTATACGGTGATAAGGAACACGATCAGTTCACTCAGCAGCACAAATGGACGC
This sequence comes from Citeromyces siamensis, assembly GCA_003706365.1. Taxonomy (NCBI): domain Eukaryota; kingdom Fungi; phylum Ascomycota; class Pichiomycetes; order Pichiales; family Pichiaceae; genus Citeromyces; species Citeromyces siamensis. The sequence goes on from PPLB01000875.1 coordinate 19,788, forward strand.
AAGAGGGTTTCTTCGAAAAGTTGCTTTTTCGTTCTGATTTGCAGTTCATTTAATGCACGGTACCTATCATCACCCGTCATCTTTCTTAGTTTTTTGGCCCTTCTTTTCAAAAGTGTGCCCTGATGAGTTTCTGGTGAGAACACCACCGTTGCAGCGTAAACACATCCGCTAAAGATTAAAAGCACCCAGTAAAGCCATCTCCAACCCGCGTTGTCACCGATGTATCCACCGATCAAAGGTCCGATTACCGGTCCAAGAAAAGGAGCCATGGAGAAAATGGACATAGCTACACCTCTCTGATCCGCGGTCCACATATCTGCAAGTGAGCCTCCGATCAATGTCATAGGAGCGGAGAAGGCAACTCCGTCTATGAGTCGACAAACGATTAAAGTACCAATGTTTTTGGCAACGGCACATGGAATAATGAAAACAACGGCAAAGAAAAGTGTAGTGACATACACGATATAACGACCAACTTCTTCCGATAGAGGAGCGAAAATTAACGGCCCGAAACCGAAACCCAAAACAAATACTGTAATGGTAATGATGATAACTTCTTGACTGACTCCAAACTCTGCGGCTGGGCCTTCGATGTCACCTGTGACGATAGCTGAGCCAAGTGCCACGTCAAAACACAGCACTCCGAGTAACGCTGTTTGAAACCACTTGTATTTGGCAGACCAGTTCTTTGGGTTTTCTGGGTCATTTTCAACAAATTCCACAAGCCTCATTTGAGTGTTGACATCTATAGGGTACTTCCACGGATCGTTGTCGTTGAATGTGGAATTTGGATCAGGTACGGTTTCTATTTTTTCTAAGTCAATGGGTTGTTCTACGGGACCCAAAGCTCCATAACCTTCCTGATTCCGGGACAACACTTTGTGAACACCTTCTTCATGCTGCGAGATCATTTCTCTCAATCTTTCCTGGTCTTCTTCGTCATTGCCCGTGAAAGACCTTATCAGGTCAGATGCCTTTGATCTGGTTTTTGACAGATGAGCCTCAGCTGCATCTGCATCAGGCAAATACGAATCTACACGTGGTTCAAGCGAGTCAACACTACGGATTGTTTCACTCATACTATCTAATGCATACTGCGATATCCTTTTATAGTCATGAGTTTTTTTTTCTTATGTCGGCTGGGGAACGCCGATGCAGGGTTTAAAATTCACGCAGAGATGCGGCAAAAACATCCTAGCCGAGAAAAAAGACCGGTTGGCAGGACAATCGAAAGCAAAGCCAAACTTCCTTTGGTACGTGTTGAAAAGTTTTAACTTTTTTGTTTGAATTTTTTTGTTTTTTTTGTTTTTGTTTTTTTCTTTTATCTTTATTTGTGTATAGTAAGCCGGTGCGTCGGTTCACTCAAGCCGACGCATGCAACAGTCACAGATCTGTTACTGCACGAACGTTGAAGCTACATTATTGTGCACTTGGATCAAGTTTTATGTGAATTACGACACCGAGATGACGTGAAATCCTAGTCATAATCACTCGGTATATCTTTTTTTGATTTAAAACTCCTTATCCTTCAAGAGCCCCGAAAAGCAGTAGTGTCTATTCGTCATCCACCAGTGAAATTGGACGATATTCAAACTATAGAAACAATAACGATGTCAGGGAAGGTCGCTTTCTCCAGCAATGACATGCACTTGTTGTACCGCATTCTGCAAGAGTTTTATTTCAAATATGGGGTAGCTCTGTCTTAATAAGGTATCAGCTTCTCCTGATCGCATTTTCTAATGACATTAACGTTCAAACGGAAACTGATGAAGTCGTTTGCTGATATTGTATCGTGCCAAACCCCGTCAGTTTTTTATCATCCTCTCGTAGACCAAACCACGTCGCCTCCCATTAGGCAGCTCAAAGACAATAGCCAACCCTGCTTCTAAATTGCTTTCGACGACAAATCAGAGAAGGCGCGACACAGGGTACACACTCGTTCGACGCTTTAACAAATCTCAATACACGGTTATACTACCAGAGCAACCACAGTTGCCAAGGCCAAGACTTTAGGTGACATATTGCGCGAAACCCCAAGTACATCATAGCGTTACTATGGTCAAATTTGTCATCTCATTTTGGGGTGCAGCCGTGCATGCATAGATAAAAACAACTACACATACAAAGTTAATAATCACCACATTATGCTGTTCCACTCATCTGATCACGCACGGAAAGAGGAAAAGGTGCATCCTGTCAAGAGCAACCCAGGTGACAGAAGGTTATCCGAGTCTCATGCCTACTTGCACGGTATACCGTCCATCGCCATCGAACCGTCCAGATCTGTTAGTGGACGTCCGAGGGCGGGATCTTTCTCGGTCTTGAAAAAAAAGCTCTCTTACATGTCACTTAATACGAAGAGCGACAACTCCAGCATTGACAACAACCTGAACCCGACTTCTTCTCCGTCTGTTAATATACCCAACTCCAGCTCCAACGCCGCCTCGTCAGCCTCGTCACACGTTGACGATGCCAGCAATGGATCGCGTCATTTGAAAGCTTATAATGAGAAGCTGGTTTCGTATTTGCAATCGCAGGGTTTGTTGGTAAACCCTTTGAGGATGGAGAGACAAGAGGAGGAGTCACTGTTCAGTAGAATAAAGCACCATCACAATTCTGGCAAACAGAGCTACATTCAGATTCTTACAACGAGCAACGGCACCCTTGTCTTGGCGCCTTACATATCAAACAAGAAGGACATCGCCAACTATAATACAACGTTGGGTAATGAAGGCGTAGAGGACGAGTACGAAGAGCAGTTTGATACCGCCTCCTCGACTGCGGAAGATGCAAACATGTCTGAAACTAAGACGAACCGTTCAGGTGTAAAAGGGACGGTTAATCATATGATCAGCGTAATTGTCACTCTGAGACAGAGAGCGGCACTTTTTCCCATTGTTCGCGCTCAGTTTTACTCAAAATGCACTAATGATTGGCCTCCTGGATCATCTATCCCAGGTGCTAAGAAGTCGACAGAATGGTACTATAAGGAATCCTTCAGAATTTCGAAAACGTTACATTGGGATTTGGATCTCAATAAATGTGACTGCTTCATCCCCTTTCAAGAAACGGGCGAAGAAATGCGTGATGATGACACAATGTCAGGTTTATCCATTAATTCAGACGCGATGGTGGACGCTTACACCTCAGAACCTACACAGGAAACCCGCCACTATGAGATTCTGCACGTGGATGACTATGTTGATGACTCCAAATCTTCTGGCTCATTGTTTGATGATCATGAGGCAACAAACTGTGGGGAAGTGTTTGTTCCTGGTTACTATATCTTCAACTTGAAAGTGGTGTTTCCTTCCAACATCCCAGAAACGATACATATGCCATTGTCGAGGCTGGAACATGTTCTCTCGGTGCAAGCATGCAAATCCACAATCCCAACTTTGAAACCTCCTCAGGCTGCTATGATTTCCACCTCGCCGCATTCCACAAATAGCTATCTAACGAGCGCACCAATGACGTCGAGCAAATCTACATCGTCCGTTAAGCCAACGACAATTGAAGCACCTGCAGAGAGAAGAGGTTCGTTCGGGTTTTTGAAATCGATCGTTGGGTCACCTAAACACAGCTCTGATTCGCCATTGCACACCAAGAAAAACTCCTTGGGAAAGAGACTTTCTAGTTTCACGTACGAGGTCGCCATTATACGGCTGCCTCCGTCTGAATCGGAAACGACTCTCAACAAATCCATTTATGTCAACAAGACATGGAATGACGCACTGCATTATGAAATTTTGTTTCCACAAAAATTTGTGAGACTCTCGCCGTATAGTTCGTCCCCTGATGAAATGCTCGCCCCTAAATCGTTTGATTTGCAGATAAAGCTTATGCCTCAGTGCAAGTGGCTTAACCTGAAGCGCGTTCGTGTCAACGTCCTGGAAAAAGTGAGCTTCACCTCGAGAGACATGAAGTACGAGTACAATGTCGGAACAGAAGGGTCGAAAAAATGTGGCAACGTGAGATCTGTAACTCTCCTCGAAGTGAAAGCAAAAGAGCGAAGCAGCAATGCACCATCGAAAGCGCAAAGAACAGAAATTGTTAAGAACTGCGTCAATGATAATCTGTTGACAAAGTGCTATTCCAAATCAAACAAAAAAGATAAAACTGTTGACGTCACGGAACCTGTTAAGCTAAACTGCCCAATACATTTCTATGCGGCGGACGTGTCCGGGTTCAACGATCGCGTATATCAAAATCTAGCACAAACGGCGTCTACCTCAACCGCGACAAACGATCTCCCTGATTACGTTGAAGAGGAGGATTTCACCCGCCGTGAGTCAGTTTCGCTCTTCAGTAACCCTTTGGAACATTTACGCAGCAGATCGCCGACTGCGTCCTCATTGATGCACTCTTTATCACCGAATATCAATCCGCACCATCACCACCATCATCATCATCACGTGGATATTTTCAAACCTAAAGGGGACAAAACAGATACAGGGCTCCATCCTGACGTCAATACTTTTTCTAACATATCAGTCAAGCACAGGCTGCAAATCTGCTTCCGTGTAAGTAAGTCCGAAGCTGAACCCTCCCAGAAAGGAGAAGCTCCCAAGGTGCACCACTACGAGGTAATTATCGATACACCTATCGTCTTTGTGTCTCCTTTCTGTAGTCAAGGAAATGTGGAGCTGCCAAGTTATGAGAATACCATCTCAATGTCAGATCAACGAACTGGATCGTTTTCTTTGGGGACGTTGAAACAAGAAGAAATGATTCCGGGACCGAGGCGGGGCAGTCTTTTCCAGCCTGCTGATCAAGAGGAGAACTTGCCCACTTTTGAGGAGGCGGTTCTGCAGCCTTCTTCACCTATTCTTCAAGGACGACCTGCATCTGGTAGTTCTGGTGACATAAATGAGGATTCTGTCAGCTGTCTTGCTTCATCTCCTCTTTCCAGTGCCACGTCGCTTTCGAGTCTTAATTTTGCTCAGGAAGATTTCAACATTGACAGCGTTATGGCTGGTGGAAACCGAAGTTTCCCCATCTCTGTACCGCATGAGAGCAATGTGGTGCATACAGTAGGCTTCAAAGAACCAAAGTATGCTAAAACAGCCATTGATTCAAAGTTCGAGGATGAGACTAGGGAGCCCACCACTGCCAAACCATCTTCTATTCCCAGACAACAATTGAACAAAATTTTTGGGTCGGCTGAAAGCGTGGGAAGACCAACCACTCTAACACATGAGCCCTCTGCTTCATCTATCAAGGCAACTAAAACCATGATGGATAACAACCTTGTAATGACAAAAGATCCTCCAAAGTACGCTGACGCTGTTTCCGTGCGGGGAGAAGAAGAACTGTCTGATGATCAACAGAAGATGCTAACGCACGAAGAAGTTGCAGAAAATTCGTTTGAGGACCCGCTTTACAACCAAGCTCCAGACAAATTTATCAAATCTGAGCAGCTCAAAGCTTTCATTCAGTAGTGATTACTATAGTGTTTCTATTTACAGTTATTTCGGTTCCGAACGGTAGATGTCACCATGTAGCGACATATTGTTCAAAACTTCAGCCTGGCTTGGTTGGCTATTGAAATCATTGAGTTTCGCATTGACACTCGACTCAAATACAGAACCCGCGACACACGTTGATCCAGACACTGGGTCAATATTGAAACCGACGTATTCCACAAGATTACGGTCCTGAGGTTTTGCCTCTCCATCCTTGACAGCGATAAGTCTCTGCTGGGTATCAAATCGGTAAATTATCTGGAGGCATAGAGTGGATCCGTCAGTGTTTGGGAAATTTTGGAAACTGACTAATTTTGGCTTACTGTTGAACTTGAGCAATTTCCAATCAAACATAACCTCCTTGGGTAAACTCTTTGATCTTTCTTCCAATGCTTTCAGTACAAATGTGCTCATCTCGTTCTTTACAGAGGGCAGCTTTCTCTGGGCAAAAGCCTTGTTCACTCTCACATAGTTCTCGATAGCAGTGTTTTTCCAGCGTAGAAAATCGGGTTTCCCTGTTTTCCTGAATTCAAAAACATGGTACGTGTTCATCCCGATGAGTCCTATTCTTCTCAAAAGGCATCGAAGGAAACCACCGGGACTGGTGAAAAAATTGGGAAGCTTTGAGAAGCGAGGTGGGATGTAAGTGGGGATTGGAATCCCGACCCTTTGGATCGGAGGATTCTGAAGAGCAGAAGAGAATCTGACACCAAAGCGTCCTGATCTCAACGGGAGGAACGACGATCTGGAAATCATGTATGTCGATATTTTTGGCTTATGTCAGGGTCTGCAGAAATGCATACCCGGTCACGTGATATTTCTTCTCCAAAAGAAACTACAAGCCTGGTTTGTTTTCTGGAGAGATCCATATTTTAATCGCCACAAGTTTATTTTTTTGGTGGTAATAATCAAAATGGAGATATATATATCACATAGTAATGGCTCAGAACACTTTCACATGCAATATTATCGAGATGCAAGATGAAAGCACAGCAAAAATCATCTATAACATAGACCTACTGACAGCAAGTGATTGAAAAGATTAATAAATGTACCAACGCCATCTTATAGATTACTATGACGGTCGTTATAAACTCATAAAAAGAAAAAAAAAAAAAAAAAAAAACATGTAACTTTATCGTAAAGAGATTTCCGAGGTCAGTGAGTTTTCATCGAGCTTGATCGACTGTCTGCGATATTTTGAGCAAGACAGTTCTTGAACGCTTTGGTTTTGCTTTTCTGTTGATGTGGCAATTTGGTAATAACCATTTTCTTTTCCCTTCTACGACTGGAGCCAAATGTAGACTAACTCTTATTCTATATCATTTATTTCTACTGGATTGCAGTTCTGTAATGCCAGTTCTGATTTGTACTCCCACAATCACGTGTATGAAGTAGACGTTTCCACCTTTATCTCTCGATACTTTCTATGAACCTCCTTCAAGCCATTCAACGGATAAACAGCGCACGGATGAATTAATTTTCGACTGTCTTCTTCAAAAGAAACAAATTGGGTCAATGTAAGATTATCTTCTCTACGGTATTGTGAATCACCTTTGATTGTCCAGCTTGAAGCCGATATATATGCACTGTTTTGTAAATCATAGACAATTTCAATAACCATGCGACGAGTGAATTCGTCCAAAGAGGATGATAATATCCGCTGGCCTTTTTTTTCCACTAGAGTTTCCTTTTGAGACAGAAGTGCGACAGATTTTTCTTATATTCAAAAACAACTTCTGGAAAAATGAACGCACTACTACAGCAGTTTTGGAAGACCAACTAGAAATATGTATAAAGAAAATACATAGTCAACTGATTTCAAAATATTTTGAAATCTGTAGGAAACAGAATCTAACAATGCCTTTCAAATTAGACACTTAGAAAACAAAAAAAAAAAAAAAAAAAAAAAAAAAAAAAAAAAAAAAAAAAAA
>PPLB01000892.1:17357-28509 GCA_003706365.1 Citeromyces siamensis
GAATGATACTCGAGACGATACAGCGTGCGGCGCCGCGCTGTCTGCACCGCACCGTGACGCAGTGGTTGGACAGCCTTAAAGAGCGGCTCAACGAGATCAATCTCGAGTGCCTCTCTGGAGACGAGGACAGAAACGAGATCCTGTACACTTCCCTTTGTAGTGTGCATAGCAACAACGTGATTATGGAAAAGCTAATAGGAAAACAGAATGGTGCAGGTCATCCTTTTCCCTTTGACGTTTTTGGTCCTCCCGTCCTTGTTGGAGCACTCTCTTGCGCGTGGGTCGAGTCCAACGCATTCCTGACAAACAGCTATCTTGGGTGTATCTTGTTTAAATCGCACCTTTTGGTGGTAGAGCCTCTCAAGGGCGTACGCAACGTTATCAAGTTTATCGTCCCGCTCTCTGTGTCCAAGTTGGTTGTTCGCCCGAGGGGAGAGGGCATGTACTCGGAGTGCGAGCTCTGTTTCAAGCTCTTGTTCGAGGAAGCGTTCGGGTTGTACGAGATGCTGTTTGTCGCAACAGACCAACAGGAGAAAATCTGCTGGGTGGACCACGTGAGTATGCTCATCAACGTTGTCAACGGGGAGTACGCATTGGATTACTCTGCGTCAGAGATGAAGGAGGCGACAAACTTTCGCTCGTACGTGCACTTCCCGCACTCGATGAGGCCGCTCCACGTTCACTCTGCGCGCAAATGTCTCGGTCACAGAAGCTTTACCGGGTGCTATTTTGGCAAGCCCATAAAAGTGCAAGTTGCCGGCCACACAGACGGCCACGACAAGCTGTTCACAGTAACGCTGAGGCAGAGCGACAGACGCAAAGTGGAAGCCAACATGAGGAGCGTGTGGTCAATCAAAGATCTTCCGTTTGCCGGGGGTCAAATCGCAACCAGAACTGTGACGCAGACCCACGCTATCAGGAGGGCCGGCAGCTGGACGCAGCTCGCGTCTAAAGCAGACTCCCCGATTAAAAAGGCTTCGTGTGCAATGGGCAGATTTTTCAAAAGGGCATCGTGACTCTATCTACACATATTCATTGCAAAATTCGTTCACATATTCATCAATATTCATTCACATCTATGTCCCATGCAATTACCTCGGCCCATGTGCCGCACCACGGCCAATGGAGTCGTTCGTAGAGCTAAAGCCCTTGTGGTTCACATCCGGTTTCTGCTTACTAACTCCGTTCCGGATAATGATGGGAATCACATCCTCCGCGTACTGCTTCCCAAACTCGTTCTGCAGCTGCTGTTTGGATGCCTCCTCCAGGACACCTTCGCTTCCGCTGCCTGACTGCGTGGTGAACACTTGGAATATGGACACAGCCTGGCTGAGAGGAACCGTCGAGTCCTTCAGGTAATTCTGTGCCTCCTGTTCGGAATCGACAAAGATGACGAAATCGTGTTCTTTCCCTTTGTAGAAATATTTTACTGGAGCCATTTGTTTTGTTCTCTAAGGGCACACCTGCCCTTTTATGCCGCCTTTTTTGCCCGTGGGAATGTTTGCTATAAGGTTTACCATTGCATCATCCTGCATGACGTTTGCTTGCGCCAACAAATCGCGTCAAGTGATTCTTACACGAGCAGAGGGTTCGAGTCGTCTTCAGGATCATTAATTTTCCAACCTAGCTGTCGCCGCTTATCGTGCGTAAATATTTTGGTGAGCAGATCACGTACTTGTTTGATATTCTTATTGTAAAGCCTCCAACTTTCCAGGTGGGGTTTGTTCACCAGAATATTGTAGTCTTTTGCTTGAACCTGCATTTCCTGATACATCTCTTCATGGGGCGGACAGTGCTCATCAACCCTCTCCACGGGTTTACACTCTGCGCGAGATCTGTCAACTTCTCCAGGGTTGCACGTTTATTCGTGCTGTACCGTCGCGTGTATGATAAGAGTCTGTGGGAATTTATTAATCATAGATGTAGACTACTAGCACGTTTGCGACAATCTATTCTTTTAAAGGCACACTATACGTTTTATGCTTATCGAATATTTGAAAAAGGCCTCCTGAATTGAACTGTCGGTTAGAAAAATAAAACTGTGTATTCATTTTTATTAGACCTGGTCGGTATTACTCCCAAAGTCTAACCTGAATTGGCTCTAATCCTCTCTAATAAAGTCGAGAATGACAATCTTTAAACTCCCTCGCATTTACAAGTGAGCAAAATGTGACAAAGTGATATCAAAGCTCTTGCTGTATCGTATAGCTTTGAGGTATGAAACGCTTATTAATTGCAAATAGAGTTCTCTATTACATCGAAAAGTTGACATAACGAAGGAGCCCAGGGGAACCCGACTTTAGCTGCTCGGGAATAGAACTGATGAATTTTTACATCTCTATCTGCTCCATTGAATGTACACGTAGTGCCATCCCACCTGAGTATACCAGATGGCTGTTGAAAAGGGAGTTGTTTTTGTATTTAAGGTGGAGGATTATGTGTTTCTTGCACTTGACTGCAACTTTGTTATTTCATCAACAACAGCTCTATATTCTGTGGTAGATTCTCATAGTTAAGGGTTGTGACTTATCTGCAGACAGGAAAATTGAAAACGGTAACCTAATTGACATTGTACAAGCAGTAAAAGAGGATACCTCTTGTGTAGTTCTCTCAATATTACTTGCAGCTTTCATGTATTTCGGAGCTCTTGTATAACCAAAGATTTTAAGCTGTTTCTTTACAATTTAATTGTAAATCTTTGAACTTGATTAAATGGCTGCTGGACCAAAACCACAAAATCCTAATTAAATCAATATCCACAGGGATGGGGCCTATTTTTCTAATCCCAGATATCCACCCTTAGTTGAGGAACGAAAGAAAGAACTCCTCTCAGGTGTTTTTTTCGTACCATCAGTTTTTATTTACTCATTGGGTATAGAGACGTTAGAATGAAGGGAACCAGTCTCAGGCCAACAGTATAGCGGGAGGAATGTCTGTTCACCTTGTTACGTACAAAAGCATCTTGTTTATATCCCACAAAACAAGGATTTGGGTCATCGGTATCAACGTCGTGGTCAAATAAAACGTCGATACAGTGTAGAGTTCTCTGAATTTAAGAATGAACCTTGTAAATAGCTAAGACAATATATGATAATTTGGAAATGAGTATTCATTACCTTTCCAACTCAAGATACAAGAGCTTGTGTCACGAGGAAAAGGTTACAGGCGAGCTACACACAATAAATCTGGGCATAGCGCGAGTTACATAATTTCGCAATACAATGACAGTAGTGCAAGATTTGTAATTGAGTCTAGACGACGAATATTCGTTCGACTGCTATGCTGTTTGTCCATCTCATTTTATCACTTCGAAATGGAAATTTACCGTTGATGGACAACGTCATCTTGCTTCTCTATGCGAGGATTATATTATCATGCTTGTAGCTTTACCTAATACATTGCATCACGACGAGTCGATTCGCTGAATATCCAGGAGCCCTTAGGATCACGCACCGAGTACAACCACCCATAGTAATTGGTGGTTAGAAGTACCATCCGTCAGTGATGAATCTAATCATATACTCATCGATGTGGCCGACATCCTCCTCCTCGGATTCCTCTTGTCCTTCTTCGAAATCCTGGTTATCCACTTTCATCTCTTGTATGGCCACATTGGCAGCTGCAACATCATCGGCATCCTCGGCCTGTGCGAGCGCACCGCCAATTTCCTCCTGCCCAATTACATTATCCTGGGTGTCCGTTCCACCCAAGATGTCCCTGACCGACATGCCGGAGAAATCCGTCGTGAACTCGCCTTCCTGGATGACAACGTTGTCCAGCATCCGCTTCTGGTTCGCCTTGCGCAGGATGTTCTGTTCGATCGTGTGCTCGCTCACGAAACGATAGATGTGCACGTCTCTCGTCTGCCCAATTCTGTGACAGCGGTCCTGGCACTGCTTGTCCATCGCAGGGTTCCAGTCTGAGTCGTAGAAGATGACACTGTCGGCACCAGTCAAGTTAATACCGAGACCACCGGATCTCGACGACAGGATGAAGCACATGATGCGCGGATCTGAGTTGAACCTCTCGGTGAGCAGCTGGCGGTCCTCGATCTTGGTGGCTCCGTCAAGCCGCATGTACCGGTACCCGTGGATGTTGAGGAACTGCTCTAAAACATCCAGGACACGCGTCATCTGTGTGAAGATCAGCGCACGGTGTCCACCGTTACTGAGTTCCTGCAAGAGCGCCGCGAGCTTTTGGAGCTTGCCGCAATCGTACTGCAGAAGCGATTTGTCCGGGAACGCGATCGAGAGTTTTGTCTGGGACAAGTGAAGAGGGTTTTCATCCTTGGGCACAGCTTGTTGTACTGGTTCTGGGACGGAAAGCTGCGCCATCTGGAGTGCCACAACGGATGGTGTTACGAATGCAAACTTGTCCAAGAGTGGAGCCACAGACAACGCCCTCTCGGAGAGTGAAATTCCTGGTGGTTTGTCGTTGGTGATTCTCTCGTAGCGCGGGTTCTTCAACGCCGCCAAGTGATACCTCATTATGGACTTGGGAGGCAGTTTTCTTGGCCTTTCAGTGGTGGAGACCGCTCTTAGGAGATTTTCAGGGTAAACGGGTTGTGAGTCGCATCTCAGCCGGTTGAGTCGCAAAAGCGAATCCACTTCCGCGAGAGCATTCACCTGCTCACGGTGTTTCACCTCGCGGTAGAACCTCTGCAAAAACGGCAGTTCCACCTTGTCGTTTGCGCTGTACTCGTTCACCACTTTTGCCAGCTTATCTCTCTGTTGTTTTAGAAGATGAGATGCGTCCAGCTTGCGGATGGCGTTCTGAGCGTGCGTGGACACAAAGCTGCGAGATGGAACGAGGTTGAGCTGCTGCAAATTTGGCGTTTCCCAAGTACACATTTTCTGCACCAGCTTCACCGTGGTGAGGTACTCCTTTGGCAGAGCATTCATTGCAAACGACGTCTTGACGGGACGCACTTCAAACAAGTCAGGGTGGTTGCACACTTTGCGCAGCTGCATTAGACAGTTTATAATCGAAAGATAATTTCCCTTTACCAAAGTCTCCTTTGTCTGAGCCCGTGACATGAACTCGTCGTAGAGAAATCTCTGTCTCTTGGAAAGACGGCACGATACAATGTGCTCGTACTTGGCGGGCATTTGCTTCTCCACCTCCGATTTCAGTCGCCGCAAAAGATACGGCCTCAGCACCTGATGCAGCTTGGCCACCGTCCTGCGGGATTCTGCATCGGCTCCAGCTGCTTCTATAGCCTTGTCCACGGGTCTCCCAAACCAGTTTTGGAAATCCATCAGGTTAGCGAAACCTTGTGGACGCGTAGAAGGCATCAAAAAGTATAAGAGTGACCACAGTTCGATGATGTTGTTCTGCAGAGGTGTCCCCGTGAGCAGAAGCCGGTTCTCGCTGTTGAAATTGAGCAGCGCCTGCCATCTCTGTGACCGGAAATTCTTGATGTTGTGCGCCTCATCCAAAATCATGTACTTCCACTTCTTCCTGCGGAACGTTGAATGGTCGTGGAGCACAAGCTGGTACGACGTGATACACACGTGGAAAGTGTCTGGTTTGTTCCATCCTTTGCGTTTCTCTTTCCGCTGTTGCGGATTCCCGTAGTAGGTGAGCACTTTAAAACCGGGCGCAAATCGTTTAAACTCCATCTCCCAATTCAGCATAACAGAGGTGGGCACGATAATGAGGTGCGGGCCCCAAACGTGTTTTTCGCACGCCAAATACGCCAGCAGCGCTATCGTTTGGATAGTTTTGCCGAGCCCCATCTCGTCCGCCAGAATGCCGTTGGTGCCGTTGTTGTATAGAGACGCCAGCCAGTTGAGCCCCTGCTGTTGATACTCTCTCAGAGTTCCTCGCAAAAGGTGCGGAGGATCGATCTGTTTCAACGACGCGACAGCTGGTGGTGAGCTTTCCGTTACTTTTTCCTCCTTGTTGTATTTTTCCCGCAGTTGCTCCACGGTCAAGTTTTCGTTCTCATCCTCGCTTTCCTCCTCCACGCTCAATTCGCTGTCGCTCATGTTGCTGTCGCTCCCTTCCTCGCTAGAGGACGAACTCTCACTCTCGTTCACTTTGCGCTGCCTCTCGAGAAGTTGTGATGAATGTTCCAATATTTCAGAAAGATGCTGCTTACTCTGGATGGCTCGCTCTTTCTCTCGCTTGCGCTCCTCCAAGATGTTGTACGCTTTTTCCGCCTGCTGCCATTTTTTCTTCACCAGCCTTGCTGTGTCACGAGCCAGTCGCTGTATCCTTGTCTGATTGTCCTTTTCAACCCGCTCTTTCGACTGGTAACGTTTCTTGAAGTAAGATTCTACCATCTGTGCCACTTTACGGCTCTTTTGCAATTTTTCTTTCCGCAAATCGTGCATCCGGCGCGCAGATATAGCTCCCTGCGTGAGTAAGTGATCTTGGTGTGTCGGAAGGTTTTGGTACCGGATCGGGTCTTTGAAACGCGACACACGCGCGTTCAGCTTGACCATCGTGGGCTCTTTACCCGTGAATGCTTTGTCCAGGTTCTCCTTGTAGTCGATGCGCAAAGTGCCATTCTCGATGCCTCTGCGGATCCTCTTTACCAGTTCTTTCTGCTGTTCAAAGTATTCCTGGTACTGTTCATGTGAAAAATCGTCCTCCAAAAGACGGAATGACTGCAAGAACTCGCTGAGATTCGTAAACTTGGGGCTCGTCACGTGGCTCACATCTAGCTGGGCCTGACGCGGCTGTGTAAAGCTCACTCTGAATGTTTTTGGGAACTCTTCCATCTTGATCAAGTCCATATCGAGTTCGCTGTCATAAGTGTAGTTACCGTCCATCTCCTCTTGCTCCTTCTCTTGCTCCTCTTGCTCCTCCTCCTGTTTGATATCTGATTCTAGCTTTATACCGACCCGCTTCGTCTCAACGTCCTTCATGAGCTCATTAACTTCCAACTGGAGAGGACTCATAACGACTCCTCTTCGCGATTGTCTCTTGGATCCCGTATTGGTCCACAACTGGTTCTGCTCAGCAAAACCTCTGTAAAGGGACGACTCCCTGTTTATGCCGTCATGGTCATACGAGATCAGACTCGTGAAATTGCTCAAATAGTATAGCTCGTCAACCAATCGTTCCTGCTCCACACATATCCGCGCGAGGTTCATCTTTAGCTCTTTGGCTTGCCTCTCCTTGGGCAAATATCGGTCCACCACAGGTAGATGGAAAGGCAAACTTTTGAATACGAACGGGTTGAGCTCCTGGGGTTCCAATTTCGTCTTTTTCAACCTGGATCCGCCGTCCTCGGTCAGAACGTCATTATCAGACTCGATCTTTGCCCGCGCGCCTCTCTTTTGGCGAAGTGGCCGTGTCATTGGGTATGCTCCTAGTGGCAATATGAAATACTGAGTCGATAATTTTAGAAATTTACGCCGGAATACGTTTTATATGGTGATTTTAGGTTGATATACTAACTTTAAAACACCCGTTTCTTGTATTTTCACGCTTTTCAAACACGTTTTTGGCGTGTTTTGCAGTTAAATCTTTTGATATTTTGCCATTATTGTCACGTTCTGTCATGGTCGTGTGTTCATTAGAAGTGTATATACTGCCCTTTCGTTTTTGTAACCTTTATTGTAGCAAACGAGTTTGCTTCGATAAATTTTGAAAGTATGAATTATAGGGGTTTGGTGACCCAATGCGAAAAGAGTCACCTTTTGGTTCTTTTGATATCTCAAGACGTTCCACAGGAGTTAGATTCCGTTATTCACTAAGGTAAGCAGAATGTAAATCAACTTTTATGCGGTAATGAGATGCGTTTCTAAGGATCCTACGATAGGCCTTCATTTTTTTACATGCTGAGACAACTTCGGCTACTCTACGTTTGATTAAGGCCATGCCTCTTCATGACCTTTATCCATTCGGACGGACATTACGAGCATTCCACGCAGACCCTATTCCTCCTCTTACAGGAGTAATTCATGTATAAAAGTGAGTCAAAGGACTCTAATTAAGTGGCAGCTTCAGGGAAAAGTAATACATCATTTACCCAAAAAAACTATACTAACTGTTTGGTGTAAACCTGAAAAGAGAGAAAACAATGAGTGTGAATTACACAGCTCAAGTTGTTCCCAGTTCCTCGCATCATCAACATGTCATACTCCAAATTTAGAAACTTTCGAGTTGGACCACGTCCAGAGAGATTGATGCCTTTAGTGCACTCGAGCACCTAATCAATACAATATTACGTGTGGTGAAATGTGATGTCTGCGAAGAAAACCAGAATTTGTCGTTTAGGAAACAACTCGACGTGCTCTACGATCTATAGGCACGTAATAAGACTTCTGTAGTCTAAATGTATGCTGGGCTGATTTATCGTGAAACGTTCCGCGCATGTGGGAATTTAATGCGCCGGGATTACTGTTGTTTTTTGTTTTCTTTGCCCAATATTGTTTAAAACCCCAAAGCTACTCGACTGTCATCGAAACCGGATGAAGTAGGTGTGGTTAATAATTGGTTTTCTTTTAAAGCATCCCACTTTATTGACGTCTTGTTTACCAAATGCTTCCCATTTGATGGATCTCTATCGCTAAACGAAGGACCCCGAACTAAAAATTAAAATTGAAACTGTTGAAATCTTCAAAAAGTGGCAATTTTTTAAATTCTCATATCATTTGGGAGTCAATGATGCTCGTGTCAATGTAGCGCACCCGCGTGGTGTGCAGATGTTTAAACACAGCAGGTTTTGTTCACAGCGTCTATCTTTTCCAGGCTATTTCAATTTAATTTACAGAACACATAAAGTTCTCTTTGTGTACTTGATTGATATCGCTGCCCTGAAAAACAAGGCTTATCTATTTCCAGAACTAATCATGAAAGCTTCAAGTTCCAATCCACCAAATGTGAACCACGTGAGCCACCTGGTTGCCGCTTCGTTAATCTCGTCCGCATTGCACTCATCATGCCGCTGCTTCTTCTATGTATAGCATTTTTGAGTGATATTGTTAGATGTCTTCGGATGAGTAACTGGAAGCTGTAGAAGTTACAAAGGTTGCTGAGTTTCTGGAGAACATGGAGTTAACCGAGGAAACGTAAGCGGTAATTCTCAACGACTCCCCCATTTATTGTTCAATGCTTTGGCATATCTATACTTTGACAAAATACAAAAAGAGAAATCTCCTTTCCTTAAAGTCATCAACATATCAAATAAAAATGAACCACCCTATTAAATAGAGGGAATCCCAAATTCCAGTATATGCCTGATTCCAAAAATGCGAAAGGATTACATAAAAGACAATTCCTTTTATGAATGGTGAACTTTCGCAAGCAACAGTTTAGTCCGCCCGCTACCAGATTTTCTAATGGCCTTTTCAAAACGTGTAATGAAAATTGCATCAGCGGACTGTCTGCCATTATCAAAAATGGCATTCGCCATAGGGCTCTGATATCTGGAAAAGCCCCTCAAAGTTCGCAAAATGGCAATCTCTGCAGAAATTTAAGAGGCCTCTACATATCCTTCCCGAACTGTGAAAAATTAGAGACAAGTGCCTAAATTTGATCGTTTTCATCAAGATGCAGACTTTATTTCAATGCCTCCCTTATAAAGTTTCCTCGTTGAAGGTTGGAAATCAAAGGTTACCCAATGTAACTTGAGGACATCTCGCGGCTAACGCCTTCGACGCGACTGCACGCCTACTTCACAATAGGATACAGTACCTTTATATCTGTCATCAGCAACAGTTTGAGACATCGAGTTGCTACATCGCTAACGGCTTTGATGGAACAAATACTCGCTTGTCTGAATTCTGAAGCCCAACATTTCCCTGTAAGATACAGAGTACACCGAAATCGGCACTAAAACATGATCCATCGAAATAAATCCTATTCACGAAGCTCAACTGGAATGTCTTGATTCTGACATGTTTGAATTAGCCAAGATTTGAGAACACGAAGGAGATTGGTCAATTCCATTTGTTGTTATCTCTTTTGTGTTATGTGTTCCCACCAGGTACATTTACTAAACACGGGACATATCAGATAGACCAAAAGACTGAGAAATTTCAGAAGAGTATCGACCTGGGGATCTGTTTAGTTGTGATTGTAGAAGCATTGCAAAGGTACTCAGAAGCCGCATATCCATGCAATATAGAATGTCACTCAACGTACTAGACTAGTCTTGATCGTGCTAATTATAACCATTCCTGCCAGTGCATCTGGAATTATATTACGAACCAACAAGTAGACCATACCTGGAAACAAGTTTCTAGATCATGTATGAAACGTCCACCCTGTGGTGGGGGAAGTGTAGTTCAATACATTCCAGGCTGCTAGCCCATCAATAGTGAATTTACTCGCTCAAACATTTCCAAGATCTCTACCTGTCCGACTCGAAAGCTTATTTAGATACGGCAGTGATGTCGAAGTATACCTTTGGAGTTGTTTCACCTAATAAAAGAATACCAAAGATAGGACGTTTAACAAGATGAGTCTTCTATAACGAAAACATTCACTTTCAGGGATCATTTCAGCAGTCATGGATTTACTTGCCTTGTACACTCTCACAACGTGAACTTACAATTTAATATAAGATTCTAGCGGTTGTCGTTCCTTTTAAAATCACAGAGCTTGATTTCAGAATTATTTTACCAACTGCGAGGGTCGAACCCCGCTGCACTTTGCGGGGCACATATTACATCTCCCCACAATGAACCGGTTCCGAATTTTTAAACGGTTAAAAAGCGATCTTCCACCATTTTTCCCACCTGAAACTCAATATTACGATTACCCTCGTGTCAATCCGATCAACTTACAACATAGGAATCCGTATTTGAAATACGACGACCAACAGAACTTGCGTAATTTTGGAGAACCTCTTCATCCGCATCACGATTTGCTGTCTGTGTGGGCACCTGATCACATACGCACCGTTGACGATAAGACCGCGTTGCGGTGGTTTTTCACGCTTTTCAGTTCGATCGGACTTTTTTCCGCAGCGATATATTTCGGTGAACTGTACCCTGAAAGGCGGGCAATGCCAAGGAGCTATCCCTATGACGGGCTCGCTGTGGATCTCGGTGCGAGAGGCAGCCACGATGAACACTTGTACGCTGCGCGTGCAGAGAAATGATATTTATTTATGTAGAGAGAGAATCTTTCGGTAATTTTTTCTTCATCTAGAAAAGCTCCAACAGGGCATTTTGAGCCTCCCTCTTATTCA
>PPLB01000892.1:28529-45026 GCA_003706365.1 Citeromyces siamensis
TAACCTTGCAACTGGACAAGAGCCTGTTCAGCGCTCCTCCGGGTGGTGTATTGGACGGATGCTGATGTTCCAGACATTTTCACAACGACAACGTTGCCAAACTCACCCAAAACAGCACGCAAATGGTTCTGTGATACCGCCAGACTCAGCCCACCGATGAAAACGGTGGTGTTATTTGGGTCTGAGAACTGGTTTAATGCGGGCGAAGGCTGCTGAGGCGGGACAGAAATTTTCGGTTGCACAACGACATTTTTCCCAGCAACACTCGATTTGCTCGCGGTGGAAACCCTTATGGGCCTACCACCCAGCATAGCTCCTTGCATTTGCACAAGTGCCGCACTAGCCTCTTGTTCACTGGTGAACTTGACAAAACCGTACCCTTTCGAGGTACCCGTGGAAGCGTCGCACATTATTCTTGCGCCGAAACACGAGGGAAACTTTTGTTTGAAAAAGTCCAATAATATACTGTCGTTAACCTCGTGCGAAAGATCGCCCACGAAAAGCGAGTGTTCCTGTACCGCACTTCGTATGCCGTTCCCTTGCAAAGACGACGCCCAATTCAACCGAAGAGTTTTGTGTGGGTTATTGGGAACGGGCGTCCCATTATAACCCACTAACCGAGCCGCTGAGCTCGCATCTCGCATGTTGAGGAAACAGTAACCGGAGTTTTGGTTCGACATCCGGTCTTTTATCATTTTAATCGACCCAATAAAATTAGAACAATCACTAGAAAGAATATTGTTCCAAATCTGCCTGATAGCAGCCTCATCCCACCAGGGATCCAGATCACCCATCCATATTTGAACAGGAGTTTCCGCCATGGTGCAAAGGTGGATATGCATCGATATGTAGGAATATGCATTGGGTGCAGAAGCAGTATTCATTGTTCGAGTTATTATTATCTTTTTGTGTTTAAGTATTTGAACGAGAGATTCTCCACGTTGTTGTGGTGAATTAGAAGTGCCGTCTGGCTTTCTGCCTCTCTGCAGCACGCGCTTGTCCGAAAACCGTGTTGAAGTTGTACGACACCATCAATTGACTGTTTCCTTTATTAAAAGGTTTGGAAAAGGCACAGATTTTGGTGCGGCCACTATGAGAATTGCAATGACGACATAACTATCGTCAGTATTCTGGCCAGGAACAGTATCGAAATCAATGGAAAGGAATAGGCGATGTACTCTGGTCGAAAGCTTGTACCAATAAGTTTTGGTTGGACTGGTAATATCGGCATAAGTATAGTCCTGTTAATCCTTTGTGGGATAGCTTCTGTTTTATTCGAGAGAGAGAGTTTTTTTTTTTTTTTTTTTTTTTTTTTTCAAGAGATGTACACGAGGTGCTACTCTTGTAAGTGGAAACATAACACCTCTAAATTATTAGAAGAAGTTTTGACTGAAAAATTATTCATCCACTAGTTTCACCACGTCAACTCACCTGTTCTAATTTCTCTTCTGACTGGTGCGAATAAACTTTGGAGGGGATTCACCGCCACCACAGCCATCCCTGAGTGAGTCTTCGCGTTGGATCCAATGTCTCTTAGGATCTTTATTCCCTGGTACCAACATGCGTCCTCATTCTGGTCCGATAAACAGCCCATTAATTGACTCGGTCAATGCGGTAGTTATAGGCGATTTCTCCAGTTGCGAGATGAGAACGATCGAAACCAAAGACCCTTTCAGAGGAAAATTCCCTTGTATGAGATGGAGCATCGCCGAAGAAACAGAAATATATTCTGGTGAGTAGATCCCGTCCACCCTACCAGGAAGTTCAATTTACTAGATCCATTAGTCTCCGGCGAGCACGATGATTGTTTTCTGATCGATCTGGGCGCCGGAAGAGAACTCGGTATTTTCCAGAGATAGAGTGACAAAGAGTTGTTCGAGAAATATCACGCCAGGTTATCAAACGGATTCACATTGGTGTAGGGTGATGCGCCGGCACTAGGCAACACGGCGTGTGCTGCAGGGCCTAGAGACGCCAAAAGAGGAGTTGTCACAGAAACCGGGGTATGTTGCGGAAGAGTAGCCATGTTGGTCACGGAAGGAAACGCCGACAACGGCGGAGGGTTATTGTTGAAAGCTGTTGTGCTGGAGAGTGGCGGGACATCGTTTGCCATGTGTTTGAAGGAAGACAATTCAAGTCTGAGCGTTACGTCTTTGGTGGCTTTTGTAAGCAAAGCCATTGATGCCCTCACCTCGTTCAGAGCAGGCATTTCACCCATTGCCGATTTAGAAGTTGCCAAAATGTTGATAATGGCTCTCAAAAATGAGTTGACGTCCTCCCAGAAACGTCTCTTTTCTACGAGCGAATCCTCGCTCTGTATTGTGTGGAGTCTCGCCTTGAGCCTTTTCGTTATATCCATCGCTGAAACACAGGAAGAGGTGAGTTCGCGAGCTTTGGCAGCGACAGAGTGGTTGATCGCTCGGTTCTCGGACGAGGATTGTGCCGATGCCATAGCAGATTTGGATATGGCGGCCGTGAGTTGCGAAAAAACGTTCTGCGCACAAACTGTTGCGTTGGCCACGCACTCAAACAGAGGTCCGTCGTTATCGTCTGAAACGTTCAACGAGGTGTCGAGCCTCAGAGGAGGAGGAGGCGCTGATCTGTTATTTTTGCTCATAATCGTTTGTCTCGGTTTGAGATCCGGGTGCAAGACTTTGGCAGCATTGAGAAGCTCACAGAAGGAGCTGAACACGCAGGTGTAAACGCCTCGTAATAACAGGGTATTGGTGTTGTGCAGGAAGAGCGCAACGTTCTCTGTGACAAGAACGAGGACAGATTTGAGCGACGAGAGCGATGACTGCAGGCACACTGTCAAGCTGGAGTTTCCGTGTTCTAGAGACTCTACCAATGCGTCCATTTTAGTCCGGCACGTGTACAGTGACGAAACCATCTTATGCGCAACTTTCTTATCGGGACAGAACTCGTTCAGGTTCTTGATCGAAGACTGAATCTGCGATATTATGTAGAGCACTTTCCTAGCCACGGTAACCATTTTCCCCCGGTCAGTTTTCGACTGTGCGTGCTCTTCCGGGTGCTCGCTTATCGGAGCGTGTTGCTCCGGTTCGAGCCTCTTCATGATGAACCCCATCCGCTTTGATGCGCGTGTGGAGACCAGATTCTCGCTGTTACTCCGCGCACGCGAGGGGAATGGACTCACGTTGGCTGTTTCATCCTGCTTCATCCTGCTGATTCTGTCATCCAACGTTCCAGTTTCCCTGTGCAAATACTCTTGCAGCTCCTCTATCCAGCTGCGTTCATTTTGCGCTTGTATCTGGGTCACAAGGCTCAGTGACGGCATCACAAGCGGGTTGTCCGACACTTCCAGCATCCGCAGCGAACGCATCTCGCACAATTGCGGAGGAAGGTACTGGAACTTGTTGGATTTTATTGATAAAACTTTCAAGTTTCTGAGCGCGCCTAACTTCTTTGGAAATCGGTCGATATAGTTTCCACTGAGATCCACAATCTCCAAAGACGGCATACTACATAACACTTCCGGTACGCTCCGCAGCCTATTCTGGTGAAGGTCCAGGTACTTTAATTGGGACATCATCTGGAAACAAGAGGGAAGAGTAGTTAGGAGATTTCTCTGTAACGAGAGACGCTGAGTCGAATCCTTCATCATCTCAACAGCTTCAAGCGGGAGCGCCTTGAGCTCGATCCCCACCAACCTTATCCCATCGTGCTGTGAGGCACTGCGCTCTTGTTCCTCAGAAAGGATACGAAGCAGCTGGTTCATACGCTGAGGTGCAGGGATGCACAACTCGTAACTACATGGACATTCTACGTCGTGTACTGAGTTGTCAGAAGAGTCATCATCATCCTCAAGAATAAGATCTATCACGTATAACACAATCCATCAGGTTATGAGCCCTGTAATTATCAAAGAAGGCTCGGGTCGTATTCTTCGCCTTGCCCAAAGATGCATCATTTGGTGTTGCGAAAAGTTTTCTCCTCCGTTCGGGATAGTTCTTTACCCCTATTCGCGGTCCAAATCTCACAGAATCGCACTTGGGATCATTTCACAGAACAGAGTCTCTAACGAACCCACTTCCATTTTGTGTTCCATGCTATCCAACACCCCGACGCCGATCGAGTTGGGGTGTCTCATCACTTGTGGACTCAATTAAGATACGGAATGCCTCAATAACAATCTTTTTCCCTATCTATGCTTTGTCTCGAAGTAATACCTCCCTCATTTTTGGAATCGCCTAAAGAGCTCCATCTAAACCCTCTTCACTTCTGAGGTGAGTCGTGGATCATTCTCCGTTTCCTGTTGAGTTCCGGATCACAAGCATACCACCAGTAATTTCATTCGGGTGAATCCCTCAGAGCCATCACGGAAAACCCAGACACATCTGGAATCGACTAACACTTTGTCATGATCATCACAATATGGTCCTCACCGCTCTGCCCTTGGATCATCCTAGATCTGCCTATTTCTTCCGAACTTAACCTCACTGTCTGATCAGCGGATGTTGAACATCTTCGGGCAGCGACCTAAGCTGTCATGAAGGGAACTGAGGCCCGTATCAATTAATGAAGTTAATAAGCCATCACAGCAGATATACTTCATATTATTTTGGATTAGAACTATGAGCTGACTATAAGGAATGGTAAACTCATACGGCGAAAAAGAACGCTAATCTTTCACATCAATGAGAGTACATACATGTGTACACGCGAGGGAGAGAACTATCAGAGGTATTTTTTATAAAATTGTAACAATTACAAGAATCTTTGATGAAACCCTATCGTCAAAGTAAACACACTGACAAGCCCAGCTGAAGTTGCCGTTATGGTCTTGCTATGAAATGTTGCCTCCAAGAGCTCCAGCTGCAAATCAGGCACAAATGCAAACATTCAAAGCTTTTTCAGTATCAGCGAATAAACCATCATTATATGGAGAACTATGGAAGAATCTGACAACTTATTTGAGACAGATCTCACAGAACTCGGAGAACACTTCATACAGTAGGAAAATCTACTCATGCAGTTAACGCTAGCTGCGCCTCCCCATGCTTCTTTCCAATGGGACTGAATCATTCATCGGACGTTGCATTCCTGGTTACGTCAAAAGGTTCGCTGATCTAACTCTCTCGATACCTTTAGAATTAATCAACTCCTAGTTACTGAGGAAAATTCAGGAAAGCAAAAAAATCACCCGTTCAAAGGTCAAATCAAACCTCGATGGCACATCACGTTGTTCCTCATCCAACATTTAACAAAGAGCATCGTAAATTACCGCGATTCGGTTGTAGGGAAGTGTTATAACGTAGTCCCTTGTGAAACATAACGCTACTGGTTTGCATAAATATTCATATCATTCACCCACGTCATACTATACGTACGGCGTATCATCTTCATAACAAATCGATGAGCATATAATACTATCTATCATTTATGGCTCGCTGTAAGTCAGCCACTCCTTCGTTTCCAACATGCTACGACCTGGTTCCAACAAATGTTGTCTAGGTCTGTGTTGATCACATGCGTATGGCTCGTTCTAGAGCATTCCTTTAACATATACTGGTTTGTTGGGCGAACCTCAATCCCCGACATGGTCTAACCAAACAGAGGCGATTTTCAACTTTTGCGACTCATTGACAAATTTATACTATCCTTATTACTGATAGACTTTGAACGATCCAGTTTCAGCCATTTGCTAAGTTTGGATTGTAATAAACAGCAGCCGGCGTCATCAGCCGTATGGAGCAGTCACTGATGTCTTTTCCCATACTCTTTTGCATTGCCTAATACAATAGAGCAGATGATGGTCGACTTGATATATGAGAGATGCTCAGTTCAGCATTGTCTTTTGGAATTGTCATCCTAGCCTTTGTTGAGCTACAGTTGGCTTTGTGGTATACGTTCTGTGTATCATACTCACGTATCGTGACACTGTTATTGTCAGAGATTTTTGTCAAAAATTTGATGGTATATCACCCTCATGGTATTGTACGCTGAGGAATGAGAGCTCAACAGATTGCCAGGGAAATTGAAGGGCTTTCCACTTTGTCTGAAATGCGCTTATCCGTGGTTTGGCATAGAGCTGAATGTTTTTCTTTCGTTTTGTTCTGGCCTTCAATCTGGCACCCCAATGCACTTTTCTTTTCGCCAGTTTTAAAAGGTTAGACCATGTTGAAAAGGAAAGGATTAAATGAGAAATAGGATGTGAGAAAAAGTTCGCTACGGGAGAAGCAAATGGATTATGCCATTCATTCCGTGGGTTTTCTAGTACATTGTCTCTATCAAAACCGCAACCTGGTTCAAGAGCAGCTGGAATGCGAGGTTTGTGGACTCCAGAAAGACTTTTGCAAGCCTCTCCTGCGTACTTGGAAAAACTTCTCAACCACTTGAGGGTTAGAACATATGTTCAAACATTCTGTCGCAGCTACAATTCAACAGGTTGGAAATCTGTACATCAATTTCACGATTCCCCATGGAACGAGGGGTGACTCAGCCACTCTTTTCGTAATGGAACTGGAGCATCTCTTCAATCAACTCCGATACACGATTGTGAATCCTTTTTCAAAAGTGTGTTATTCCTGGAAAATGAAAGAACCAGGTTTGTTGAGATGAGAACAGATGGGTTGACCTGCGAAAGTATATAGGACTATGTATCTGCTTGGAAGGTGGAGGAAAATTAAGACAGTTGCATGTTTACACTTTCTACTTCTTGGATCATTATTCACTCAGGCCAGAAGAGCTCATTGATTGCTTGACGAGAAATATTCTGAAGTTTTACCCTGGCTCGCTAATTGAACTATCCTTTCTCTTATTTCCGAGCTGCCATTTAGGAAAAGATAACAAATCTCAAGCACACACGTCATTCGGCCATCAGGAAGGAGTTGCTACCCTTTGAGGAAGCTGTTCACCGAACGCTCCCGAGGGTAGTGAGATAAGCTGTCGGATATGACAAGGTACGAGAATGGCTTGTAGACTGAAACATTTCACCACATCAGGAAAAATTCAATCATCCCGGCAGAAGAAATAAACATGCATCTATTTGAAGACGGATCTGGCATGCGATTGCTACAACGCACGAAAATTCCTCGAGGATAATTACCTATTTCTCTTGGACCCGCGAGCTCTACCCAAAGACTATACACAATCACAGAATTGAGGACAAACCATTTGCACACCATAATAGACGTGCTTCTTTTCTTCCAGATGAAGAGTCCCTATCGCATTTTATCAATGCCTGTGGAGTGGCAAAGAACTTCTGGAAGCACATTTTTCAAGAGGACATGATAACCCTACATATTCTGAGTCTGGCTGATCTGATCTCGTCGGGGTCGATCATTCGACATCGCAGTAACGGCAAGAAGAGATCTTACTTTCGCGTACTGTTTAGAGAGCATTCACCTAGCAGATCTGGAGGGGCACTAAAATAGATCAATGACAACGTCTTAAAGGATAGATCATGGGAATGTATAGCTCTCATACTAGATGTGGGTCAGATGTGCTTGCAAAATTGTCAGACTGAATATAAATCTCTACGCGTAAATATCGTTGGAACCGAGCTCAATCTAGTAATGCAAACATTCACGGGAAAACTTTTCTCCAATACCCTTATTAAAGACACGATGGTACCAAATATCTACAAGGTGTTTTTATCTCACAGGGTATTTATTGAAAATCAAGCTGGTGAGAAAGGACATTATATAGTCGTTTCCACATAGTGCATATAGCACGATGTATGCACATATGCACATCTGGCGATGTGTATGTTCAAAACTATTGAATAAAAGACAATCAGTTTCATATACAATTAGATTAGTATGTTTTCTTCCGTGTTGGATCAAAAATTATTCAAGATGGGGCATGCACGATAAGAGGATGTCTGGGTGTGAAAAATCAGATGGACACAGCCCAACTTTTGAATGGGTTATTCCTGTTCCTGTGCTCTGGACTCGTCTTTCTCATGATTATCGGGTGCGGGCTGTTTTACTGTGGCTTGACCCAGAGGGGTAGCGCTCTTACGCAGTTGTCAATGCACCTTTTGTTACTTCCTATAGTATTTATAATGTGGGTTTTCATTGGGTATTCACTGTGCTACTCCCCGAATGGGTCTACAGACTTCCTGGGCAATTTCTATTTTGTTGGAATGCGAAACTGGGAGACTGAGCCTTATCGGAGTGTGCGTATCGCAGGATCTGGTGACACTTTACCGAGGCTATCGCATGTGGTTTTCGAAGGGCTTTTGTCTTGTTTTACCGCATCGCTCACATTTGCGTGTATTATAGAAAGGGGTCGCATGCGGCCTCTCCTGGTATTCCTCCTTCCCTGGTCGCTTCTCGTGTATTATCCCACAGTTTACTGGGAGTGGAACCACATGGGGTGGATGCACGACAAGCTTCACATTTTGGATTTTGCAGGAGGGTCCCCGATCCACATAGTGGCTGGTGGTACTTCTCTCGCCTACTCTTACTTACTGGGTCACAGGCCAAGCGATTTGACCCAGCACTATAGAAACTGCAATAACGGGTTTATCGTGCTTGGGACCTCTTTTTTCGCCATTGGATGGCTTGGCTTTAACGCTGGTTGCACACTCGTCCTTTCGCAGAGAACGTTTCTAACGATAACCAACACCATCACGTCCATGTGCATGGGATCCGTCACGTGGTCCATCATCGACTATGCGGTTTCCCGCGGCGAGTTCTCTGTTGTCGGGTTCTGCTCTGGATGCATTTCCGGGCTCGTGGCTGTAACCCCGGCTGCTGGTTACATCCCATTTTGGGCATCGTTTATCGTGGGCTCCTTGGGTGGCATCGTGTGCAATGTGTCCACCAGAATCAAATACTGGCTGAGGATCGACGACCCTCTCGATATTTTCGCTGTTCATGCCATTGGCGGAGTCCTCGGCGACATATTGACCGGCATATTTGCTGACAAGCACGTTGCACTCATTGGCGGAGAAGTCATCGATGGTGGGTGGCTCAACCAGCACTATGCGCAGCTCGGGTACCAGGTTGTTGGCTCGCTTGTCGTACTGTGCTATTCTGCGGGTGTTTCATTTTTCTTCCTGTTCCTCATCGACAGGATCCCCGGGTTTTCTCTTGCGGTAAAGGATAACGACGTGCTGATAGAGGGATCCGATGCGTTTCTGTTTTCGCATGAATATATCAACGACTATGTGGAGTTCATCCGGCGACTAGATCCAAGGGAGTTTGAGGCCTCGATCAAAGCAGAGTGAGCTGCAGATACCCGTCGCGATACGGAAAATCATGTTCTTCCGATTCCTGTGCGGCTCGCAGACGCACCCCCACACCATGCACTCCCACCACTCCCACAGTGGAGACTACGTCTCTCATGCTGTAGATACGCTGGAGGCGATTGTCCAAAGGGCAGTAGAAATGAAGTTCCACACGTACTGTCTTACGGAACATATGCCACGCTATGCAAACCGCTTTCTCTACCCTGAAGAAGTAGAGAAGCAGTACCAGGCATCAGATCTGGAATCGACTTTTACAACGTTTACAGATCATGCTTTTTCGCTGCAAAAAAGGGTAAACCCGCTCGGCGGAACACAACTGCTTGTTGGGTTTGAGGCTGAAGGTGGGATTGACGATTTCCACGTGGCGAAAGCCTGTGAGCTGAAAAAAAACTTTGACATAGTGGTTGGTTCAGTCCACCACGTGGACGGAATCCCTATAGATTTTGACCGTGATATGTGGGAAGCTGCACGTGCCCATTGTGGATCGGTTCACATGCTTTTCAAGAGGTATTTCGAGCTTGTGCACTCGATGATCTGCAAGCTTGAGCCACACGTTGTTGCACATCTGGACCTGATACGATTATTTCAACCACTCGATGAGATGTGGGATGATGTGTGGGCACTGATAGAGAAGTGCGTGGATCAGGTGAACTCGTACGGTGGGTTTTTTGAACTCAACTCGGCTGCGATACGGAAGGGGTGGTCGTCGCCGTATCCGAAGCGGGACATTCTAAAGCTTTTGCTTTCAAAAGACTCGAAGCTCTGTTTGAGCGACGACGCACACAGTATCGCGCAGGTGGGCCTAAATTACGGTAAAGTGCTCGATTACTGCAAAGAAATGGGCGTGCACAAACTGTGGTACTGGAGCTTGGATGACGGCGTTGTTGCAAATTCAGTCAACCTAAAAGATATTGAGAAGGATGTGTTTTTCTCAAGTTCAGGAATGCAAGAAAATCGTTTATAGAGTTACTAATAGTGTTGAACCGTGTCTTGCAGTGATCCTCGCTGCTTATTGTGGTGTAAACTTGAGGAGCTCATCATAGCCACTTGCTAAGGGCAAGTGGGCACTTTCAGAAGATGAGTAGATGATCGGCTCCGATCGATTCACAAACTTCGATGTGCGCGAAAAGTAGAAACAGCTACATCCTCGATACAACTAGTGACGATTCCGCTATTCTCTGATCACTAATCTCAATGCATGGCATATAACTACTAGCCTGTATTACTCGTGTAATTATCACGTCATGTTGGCGAAATATCATAACTTATAACGTTACCGACTTGTAATGCGATGTTGGTATGAACTTCAATACGATGCCGCTCTAATGTAATAGTAATTCTCTTTTAATAGCTAGAAACCTCTATACTCATATTTTGGTTTTTACAAAGTGCCTATGATGCAGGTCTGCTGATCTTTGAGTCGGTGAACCGTACACTCTCCGGTCTTAAAGGAGAATTTGACCTTGAGTTCCCCGGGTGTGTCTATTAAGATCTTCCATTAAAGACTGGTGGCGTCCTACCTCGCAAAATTGGTTCACTCATTCAAAAGGTCGTATTAAAGTGTCAATCCTGGCGATGAATCGTATGTCCGCCATTTTCCTTTTCACTCGTTCCATATCCGTCGGTGGCACATTTAAGTAGTCCCACTACGTTCGATAAATGGCTTGAGTAGTCATGGAATACATTGTGGTTGATATAATTATTGTGCACCTTGAGTTGATAGGCGTGTTTGCCTAAGCATGCTTTGACTGTAAACGGACCATACCACAGGAACTTCAATTTGGTGTTAACGGTTCGTTTCTCGTGCCCATTTTTATGAAGGAGTACTTTGTCACCTACTACGAATGGAACGTCTCGGGGGTGTCGATTGAAGTTTTCCCGAGTCTCTGCCTTGTGCTCGTGCAATGTAATGGTAGTTTGTATTGGGGTTTCGCATCGATTGGGTTGGCTGATGCAACCTCTTTACCTTGAGCTTGATCCAGAAACTGATTGATAACCTTGGGGTCTTGTTCCATTATACGTTCTTTATCCTTAATGTATCGATGAAATTTGAGTAATCGTTCTCTATAACATGGACTGAGTGAATCTGTCTTGCAAGTGAGGTCAATAATTGTATTCCCAAAAGCTATATCGATATATAGAACTTCGGTCGTATTTATACATGGATTGTTCAATGGATGGCGTAGCACCATGATGAATGACTCATGTTTTCTCCCTAATGACGTGAAGCTTCTCGTCCAAATGCTTCGTCCTTGCATGGAATACAGGATTTTTTGCAAGTCTTATTGCACTCATGTTGTCAACATAGACAGTTGGCGGATTTTTATCTTCTCCGTTCAAAAACTTAACTGCTCGAGTGAGCCATGCAGTTCATTCGCCCCCATGACAAGCCATATATATTCCGCGTCCGTTGAACTTTGGTATGCCAATTTAGTTGGCTTTGATTTCCATGATATCAATCCTCCCATTCTCATGCAGACGTATGCGTTCTGCGACCTTCTGTCAATAGGTTCGGTGGAATAATCGCTCTCAACATATAGTAAGAATTTGTTTGGTTTCCCTGCTGACTTCTTGAATTCGATTCCAAGATCCGGTGTTGCCAAAAGATATGCTATCACTTGCTTAACCTTATTCTTTATATCCGGATGAGGATATCTGGTAAACTTGGCAAGGTATTGTGCAGCATAGGATATATCTGCTCCTACCGTCACAGCAACGCACATGATTATACCTATGAGTTTCTGTAACTCTTTCACCTCCTTCTTGTACTCTGCAGGAGTCAACTTTAGCGGTGTGAACGCACCAGGAGAGAAATAGTAATTTGGGGTCATAGGTGTTGTTCCCCTGTACTTGACAATCGATAGCAAATCCCTCAATTCCCGAATGTAATCTGACTTGC
This sequence comes from Citeromyces siamensis, assembly GCA_003706365.1. NCBI lineage: Eukaryota > Fungi > Ascomycota > Pichiomycetes > Pichiales > Pichiaceae > Citeromyces > Citeromyces siamensis. The sequence goes on from PPLB01000892.1 coordinate 40,649, forward strand.
AGATTTTGATTTTTTCGACAACGTCACCGTCGTAGCTTTCTGTGATTTCAAATCCTAAAAGAGATCTCTCGGCTTTTACAACCCCCTCAATTTCAGCTCCTTCTGGAATTGATTGAATCTCCCTGGTATCGAATCTAGATGGGAAATCCTCAACTATAGTCTTGGCACCACGGTTGTCCTTTGATAACACCAGTATGTCGTCGACAAATATGGCTACTAGACCAATAAAATTGCCTTGAGCATCCAACTTCTTGAATATGGATGGACAACTAGGACTCGTTGTGTATCCGATCGACTTTAGATACGTGGACAATAAATTGGACCATAACCTGCCGGCCTGTTTCAATCCATATAATCCCATTCTTAATCTTAGAATAGTCTTTTTATCTGGATCTGAATGCCGTGGATAGTTGGTGCCCTCTGGAGGATATATGTAAATCTCTGCATCAACATCTGATTTTAGATAGGCTGTGCGAATGTCTAGTTGTCGAATTCTAAAGTTTTGTTGGACAGCGATGCACAGCAATAGTCTGAACCTTAGTGTAGAACTGTTCGTATCGGAAAGTGTATTGTCCGATTGTGCGTCCGCGGGCTACTAATCCACCCTTATATCTATCACTTTTTTTTGACAAATACCCATCTTGTTGGTATGGTTTTCTTCAAAAGTTCCTGATCAGATGTATGGATCGGTATAGGATCCCAGGTAATGTTCTTTTCATGAGAATCCATTGCAGCAGATTTCCCAAAATTTAGCGTTAGGCGACGTCATTGCTGCTTTGTAAGACCTTGGAGATTCATGATAATCGTCCAGTTCACCATAATCTCCCGGTCTTGCAGCGGATACAGAGACGACTGTTTTTTGTCTCAGGTTTAGACCGTCTTGTCCTCTTTCGTGTTCTAGACGAAATTGATTCTTGTTGCAGTTGTATCCTTGCAGCACCCACCAAATCATTCACTAACATTGATGGAATTTTGACACTATCAGAGTTGCTTATCAGGGGATCCCGTTCTGATTGCAATTCGGGCTCTTCGGTGTCAACTCCTCGAGTGTCTTGCGTGCTTTCGTTCTCTGTCTCAGAGATACATTGTTCGGAATCGAGATCGGCGACAGACTGATTCTCCTTCTCATGAGTCTCGCTAGACTCACCATTTTCGATAGCCTCTATGTCTGGGATGATAGTATCAACTTGTGCTCTTCTAGCACATTTTCACTGTTCTCGTGTTCGTTCGATTCCTCTTCAATAAACTCAGTGACAAATGGATCCGATTTGGCATCCACTTCCGCAGACTCATATTTGTCTATGCATTGGACCAGGTCATGTTCATGTGGATCCTCTTTGGCCCCCACATCATATTCGACATCCTCTGATTCGAATATGAGATTTTTTCTATACCTGGCGATACTTTCTTCTGTATCCCTCTCATCCATAACATGCCGTCCCTGAGTTATTTGGCTACTCTGCCCACCTCCAGATAGATTTTCGCGTTCATCTTCCGCATGCAGTTGGAATTCGGAACCGTCCATCATAACTTCTTGTGTAACATTGTCATCACACAATTCAACATCAAGCATGAAATCATCATCCGGTTTTGGAGGTTCTTCTTAATTCATCCCATAATACATCTCTTTAGTATAGAAAAGGTGTCTTGTGTCCACGTATTCACCCGATTCGGGGAGAAACATTACACAGCCAAAACTCTCATCGCTGGGTAGAAGGAATATACCTGCTTCCCCACGCGGCGAAAATTTGTAAAAGTATGGTAGTTTTGTGACGAAAACTTTTGAACCAAATGGATGAAGCCTCTTCATGTCCGGAGTATGTTTAGGCAGAAAATGATATGGTGAATCATTTATGTGTGACTTAAACATCATATTCCGAATCATCACCGAGTATTTTGCGGCAAATTTCCAGAACTTCTTTGGCAGCTGGGATTCACATAGTCGTGTGCGGACATCGTTCGCTATTGTCAAGTTCTTGCTCTCACTGACACCATTGTTGCTAGGTGAATGTGTTGAAGTGAATATCTGTCTAATGCCCTTTTTGACACACTACTCGCGCATTTCTTATTTTTGAATTCACCACCATTATCGGAATAGAGCTTTTTGACTCTCTTTTCAAACTGTGTTTTCACAGTTGCGACGTATGATTAAAATGCAGATATAACTGATTCCCTTTTCAGAAAGAATATACTTGTGAATCCGGTATAGTCATCTGTGAAACAAACAAAATAGTTTTCTGGCCATCCCGCTAGATCTGTATGGACCAAATCAAAAGCCTCTGAGGTTCTATAAACCTCTCTGCTATCCTCACGAGCGTCGTGTCGCCTAGCTTTTCCTCGGATACATGCCTCACACGGTCGGGTGTCTTTTTGATTATCCATCGCACCTCTGATCAACCCTTTCTGTATGAAATCATTCGACACATGACCTCAACGTTGATGAAGTGAGTCGATCTTCACAGCTTTCGGGCGCCTCAATAAATGATTATCCATCGTTACTACACCATTTTTGATTGGTAAATCAGATTCCCAATCCTTGTAGACCAGTCTTAGACGTTTGCCTTGCGTCGTTAAACCACAGCCACTGTTTAGCAAAACATTTAATGATAATAGCGTTCCATCCACTCATGGGCAAAATAACACCTTATCATGATGTTATGTTTGTTAAACATGAATCTAACTTGTCCCCCGCCTTTGACTTTTATTAATTCGCCATTTGCGTCAACAAGTTCCACAGGAGCCGGTTTGCGCCTTACATCCCAGAAGTTGTGGTGTAAGTTGACATCGTTTGTCACACTTACACCCACGCCAGAATCGACTATTAAGTGGTCATAGTCGAGACCAACTTCTGGGGTTTTTCTCAGTTCAGTACGCCCGATGCATACCTTCTGTCATTGATGGATTTGGTCTCGGCGTCTGACTGACTGACTGTGTTTGGACAGTTTCTGGCCAAATGGCCTGGCACTTGATGTGAGCAGCAATTGCCTTTTAAACTTCCCTTTCGGTAATTTTTTGGATACTTTTTGGATTCTGACTTGGTTTGATGAGTTTTGGGCTTGGGATTACTCCGTTTGCGTTTGTAACCATTTTCTTTATCCAATTGATATTGATTAACAATTGACTTTTTTTTTGACGTTGAAGGAGCATACCTTCCAGTTAGAGGGTTGACCAAAAAGTTGAAGAAGCCCTGAAGGTATGGTTCTGGATAGTCAGCGTGGCACCGGATGTGACGTTTACTTATGAGCGCCGAAACACGAGTGCCTATAAGCCCATGCTTTGACACAGCTAAGGGACCTTCAAAACCTCAAGCTGAACCCCGACTCTTTTAGAAGAACAGGGATTAAAATGTACCATAAGTATGCACAGCCTTATGTGTCTCAACATATTGGGAACTACCTTTTTGAGGTCGACGTGCACCCTGGTGTAAGGGTGCGGTTACAGGAGTATGCCAAAACTTTCTGGAAAAAGTTGGCTCAGCTATACTTCAAATACCCATACGAAGTGGATGCTCTGTCACGTTTCTCCCACCTGGTACATTTGAGACTACACACAAGAGCAGGCATCTGTCAATTTTGCTTTCAACAATATGATGCTAGCATCGTGCACTGGATAAAGGATTGTGATATTATGAATTTCTTATGGCAACGGATAAGGAGATCAAGTGATGTTGATGAACTTAGCGTTAGAGACTTTGTCTTTCCGCGCGCACCGAGGAAAGACGTAGTGCATCGAGGGCGGTTTCTGGTCAAGTTGGAGGCTCTTCGAGCTGAAGCATATCGCACAGCTGAACGGAGGAGTATGGATGGTTGGAAAGGGCGCATCGAGACAATGTGTCCCCGTTAAACAGTGATGAATGATTGAGGTTTTTTCAACGTGAGGAATTATCCTCATGTTTTTTCCTCGATCTACAGTTGAGTTCTTAATTTTTTACTTTTTATTCTAATACTAGTGTTGTGTTCAAAAAAAAAAATCAGTAATGTTACTCTTGCGATTAAAGATGATATCAGTTCCTATATCGCTCAAACGGTTTTTGCAGATGACAAAGAAACTAAAGCTTTCAAATTAGAGCCCATAAACATGCCACATTACCAAAATGTGGCAATTGTACGGGTCATGATGCCACAAACAGAAATGCGCTTCTTCTTGAACCTAGCTCTTTGTGAACTAACGGAGGACAAGTATCCAAATATTATTCTGGACAAATCGGCAATCGTAGATGAAGGACTAGTTGGAAATGGTGAAGACCTCTTGAGTATCTACCTTCTACTCTCAATCAATCATGATAAGGCTCCTGCCAGAAAATTTCAAGCTGATGAACTAGCCAAAGCAAGACTGGACATCATCACTAAGGTTAGCTTCTGTTATTTCTGTAACAGTA
>PPLB01000894.1:3306-15862 GCA_003706365.1 Citeromyces siamensis
TTACCACAAAATCTTGAGACGTAATCTGACAATAGTACGCCAAAGACTGACAGCTTTCCTCGATCCCAAAAACTTTTCTAACGCTTCCAACACAGGCCTTCAGTCTAACCAGATTCTTAGAACCACTTCTCATAGTGGAGTACGACAATCCATCCTGGGGCCGGCATCATGGAAGGTACATGATTGCAACCCATTCTTCCTCAACAGTTGATCCACGATCAGCTTTGGCGATGTCGATCACCTCCCTTAATTCCAGATGATGGAAGAAGCTTTGAATTTGATTATTCCAAGTGAAAAAATCTTCCTTACTTTCAAATGACACATTTGTATCAATATGTCCAATTTTATTTTCTCTGTACCATCAAAGCCCCCCTCCACAGGATTCCGCAATGTTGATGATGCGAGGAGCTGGGAGCAGCTTGAGAGGAGTAGTTTACATGAAAAGTTTGTGTTCTTTCTCAAAGAATCTTTGGTAGTAGTAGTTTTTCGGGTAAATGATGTATTATTTCTACCTGAAACAGTTGGGCCTTTCGACTCAATTACCCCTACAGTGAGAAATGCTTATTCGAATGCATAAAAAAAAAGGTCATTCTGTCGTTCTTGCACCTTAATCAAAAGCAAAACAACTGTATACAGTCTGCTACTCCTTGCATTCAACTTCAGATCGCAGCTCTACTAACAGTTATATAACACATCATCAATCGACCAGTTTTATGGAATAATAATCGTACAGCTGACCTCTATAGGAATCGATAGCTGTGGTATTCGGTCAAGGAACCGTACTGCTCGCCATTGGTGATTTGAATCCCTAAATAGCTGATTTCCCCAATCCTTTGTGGAATGAGTTCCAAAAACCGCAGTTCTTCGGGTGCATCGCGTTCTTTTCCTTGTTCAAAGTGCAGCCACTTATCTTTGAAAACTCATCGATGATTCCAAACGGGACAGAGCCTGTTGCCCCTACTGCTAAGCATACATCATTTGTAGCCATTTAATGCGAAAAACACTGACTCGTACATCAGAGATATTTGTTTCGATACCCGGAGTGGAAGCTCTACACGAATAGCGTGTGACAAGTTCTCTTAGGAAATACCTAACAAAGCGGACGTATTCCCACAAGATTGTTGATACGGTTTGCTTTGATGGCTCTGGGTACCTACATTGAGCATCGTAAGATACGTTAAAAGAAGATACGAATAATCCATCAAAAGTCCTCTCGTGGTCAACTCACCCCAGTTCAAATGACTTACAAGGATGCTCCACAGATAAATATCCGGGGTTGACCTGATCTGCCTCATTTTAGGCAACCTGTATGTTCTCGCAATGGAAGGATGGATAGCCGTCTCTCCTTTTGCCCGTCCAGACAAGCGAACAAGTGGAAAGAGCCTTCCTAGACGAACCACTCATGACAATATGCTAACAGAAACCCAACAACCACAGTGGTCATAAAAGAAAAACTCGAAACTACAAAAAATCATATCATCTATGCATTGATAATTAGATAGAACTAAATGTTAGTCGCATTATACAAGTTTTCAGGGCACGGCTTGTCACAGCCGAATCACATCATTTTATCCTTTTGGATAAACAGTTGACCGTCGTGAGATTGTGCAAATCATCATATACTTGATAGGAAATACTTACATTGATCATCAGACGTGGAACTTTCTCATCAACATCAGACATATGCTTGTCTTTGTTTAGTTCAAATCATCCCCTGGTCACTTTCTAACGACATAAAACATTTTCTAATGTATAAACGCCGTCTCGCTAAACGGTTAGTACCTCTGCGTTTATCAGAAATGCATGAATGGTATAAATAGAGGTTTCTCGTCAACGTGAATCACGATTCTGACTCGTCATCTATAAGCTTCATCCTGTACGCTACTCACCTTTGTATTAGTAAAGATAAACTGAGGATTAGGATCAGTCACGATGGGTTTCTGAGGCCCATCATAATGCATTGTCACTCATGGTTTATCAGTGCCCAGTGCAATATTTCTTCATGAAACAAATCCTGAACGATACATACTGCAATGTTAGCGTCAACTCTAAAAAAAACATTCACCTCAGCATGGTGCAAAACATTATCAACAGTTATAATTCTGCCAGTAATTCCAGCTTTTGTTTTGTATAATCATCACCAGTGAGAAAATAACTTACCATCTTAAGTCAGTAGAGCTCAGATTAAGATTCCAATCATAAACATTCATAAACTCTAGTTTGTTTTGTTGGGTAATCATCAAAGCACATACATTTTCCTTTGAAAGAAACAGCGAGAGAAGAACTTTTATATACAACCGTTGCTGACACGAGGACTGCCACATCAGGGTAACATCCGTGCATCCCACCATTCTCTCACGGTTTATGATTACTACCGTTAATGGTATAGTGGATCGCACGGTGGTGGTTCATCTCCCCACCAGTTTATCGAGCTTTGTTCACCCACATGCAGAGTCGCGCCAGCTGGTTAAACGGGATTTTGATTTCTCTGAAGATGATCTGCTCTCTTCAGCGGGTCAGCTTTTCCAGTTAGGGCTGGAATCGTTTTCCTCCACTGTAAATACTGTATCATATAGAATTCTAGAAGGCAATCGCAAGGTTGTTGTGAGCCCACTGCGGCTCAATAGTTCCTTGAACCTGGAGTACCATAATATCCAGTTCAACTTACCAGATGCGATTTTGCCTGACTGCGTCACTATGTCCGTCAACCACGTTACGCAAACCGTTGTCTTGGATGTGATAACACAGAATTCGGTGTTTATTACACTCACTTTCTCGCCGTCCGAGTTCTTCCATCCGTCTCTAACTCAGTCAAATATAGAGCATTGGTGTCAGTACGCTACACCGTACAACTTCCACGTGAGAAAGCCTCACATGATGTATGCCGTCGCTGGAGAGAAATTGGTGGTGACATTGAAAGATGGCGGGATGGTGTTACTGGAGCGAAACAACGGAGCTTTCATAGTGATCCCCTTCAACGATTCTTCCTATTTTGAGTCGCTCAAATCACGCTTTTGGCAATCGTCCACAGTGCTGGACCCACTTTCAGACACAAAGATATCGACAAAGACGGTGATCAGTTGTTGTAGTTTTCAACAGTTCGTCATTACACTGTCTATCGATAAAATGCTCAAGTTGTGGTCTACCGAATCGCGTTCTGCAATTTGGGAATTCGACATGAGCCAGATAGTCCCGGAACAATACATGGAAAATTGCACCTCGTTTGAGCCCGGTCACTTCTTGCAGGTAGTGAATGGCAAACTCGTTGTGGTCCTTCCATTGGAACAACACTTTTTGTGTGTTTTGGACATTACACCTAGCGGCGTGACGCCACTTCATGTATTGGCTCCACCTGGTATCCAGCCGTTGTGGTCAGTAAAGAGCTTTCGCGTTTTGACAAAAGAAAATGTGATTAGCGTACTCCTTCTGTGGGTTTGCAACAACTTTACCCTGCTCCAAATATGCGACATCGCCGAGGAGGTGTCATGGACTCATGCATTATCAGGCGACGACACGTCATACTTGATAAAACTCCAAAAACTAGAGACACCACAAGAAGTAAACCAGTTCAATTTTGACGAGTTGTTCGAACGTTCCCACTTCAACTCCGCCATTATAAAAAGTGTTCTGTCGGTTTTTGAAAAAAGCGCAAACATATACGAGAAATCGCACTCGGACCCGCCCAGACAACGCGTATGGAACTTAATCAAAACGATAGATGACAGAGACACGGTGCAGTTCCTGGTGGACCTCAAACAGATGTGGATCCGCATCCATACTCTCAGCTGCGATTTTGCAGATAGACAGAACGGATCGCTGGATTGTTGTCAAGAAAACGGCGTCATCTACATTCTGAAAAGATACGGGTACAGCGTGGCCTGTCCTCCTTCAGAAGCTGAAAATTTGGAAAAATCTACACAAGGTCTTTACAGCATTGTGACAAATTTTACCGATAAATTGGCACTAGATACCAAGGTATCTCTGCAGGACTCTTTGAAGCAAATCACGGTCAACGCCGATGAGATGAACAAACTCTTTGTTTCCGTTCTCTCGCCCCACCTGACGCAGTCTGACGTTAGCGAGATGACCTTGCAAATTTCCCATCTTGCAGACGTTGTATCAGAACTTGACCGTCTTACTAGAGTCACCGTGTGGTGCGCTTCCTCTTTGAGGGAGCTGGCAACCGCTCCGTTGAGTCGGTTTGGCTCGTTCTTTTTTGTTAAACAGCTTTTGGCTGACCTCGAGACTAAGAAGAGGATAATCACTAACTTGTGCGCGGTCGTCTTGAGCGTTGATGCAAACGATACAATGGTGCAGGTATTCCGCACGCTGGTCATCCAATTCCAGAAGATCGAGCAGACATTGTCGGTGGCCAGTATTGGTTTTTCCAATGGCCAATGCGAATTTGATAATGTGAGCATTGTTTCCGAAACGCTTCTTACGGCGGTTCTCTCAAAGTGGGTAGATGGGCTCAAGTTGGAGGGCCACGTGCTGAACACAATCAACGATACCTTATTTGAGTCCATTTTGCAGCAAGACTTCTTCACTTTCGGTGCTATTTCAGAACTCCTCAAGGCTCGAAATGCGGCAAAAGCATTGGAGCTTACCAGATACCTGGATCCAAATCATCCAGTTTCAAAGCTACTCATCGGAATTACACAGATCGAAGCTGGTCAGGTGGATGCGGGATGCGACACTTTGCTGGAAAATGCGGAAACAATCAGGCCGTATTCTCTCACGAGTGTGGAGAAGCAATCACTTTCGGCTATTTCAACACGTCTTTTCTCCACCTCCATCCATGACTACTACATGGGCGTTTCGTTCTTGTTGGAGGAAAAGACGCACTTTGATGCATCGCTCAGGGTGGTTAGATCCCTCATGACAAAAGACTCGTCTGTATCTGAGAAGCATGCGCAATTTTGGCAGTGTTTCAAACTCGCCATCAAGCTAGACAATTTCGAGGTTGCATTTAGCTCGTGCAGTAAGCTGCCACGTGATCAACGTCACAAAGCACTAGGCATTTTCATCACCAAACTCATCGAAAAGAAGAGAATTGGAAAGCTAGTGGAGTTCCCTCTCAGCAGAGATCTGGAATACGTTGACGGCATCCTTTGCACGCTGTCAAAGGAGGCCCAATCGTTTGAATCGTCCCTGCAGTTTCACAGAATCCTTTTTTCATGGAGGTGCTTCAACGGTGACAAAAGGGGTGCGTGCGAGGCTCTCTATGAGTTTATCGCAAATAAGGGGACCTCACTCTCCAAAGAGGAGTCTCACCAGATCTCAGACCTCTATCTTGTGGTACTCAACGTTTTAAAGTCCATGAGGAACAAAGACGAGCAGTGGTTGTTGAAAAACGGTCCGTTGCGTAAGCTGATGACGGTGGATGATCTCGCAAAAGAGTATGCACTTTTCATCAAGCAGTGCTAATTAAAGAAAACCTGCATATGCCCATCGATATTCTACGTGAAAGGAAAAGATAAATACGGTATACGCTGCATGATATCATTATGATCCAATAATTAGACGATGGCACCACTTTTTCGCAAAGCCGCATCCCTGCACCCCAGTATACGATGATTATTCCTCGTAATGGTTCAGTGGGCGTCATTGGAGCTGGCGTTTCTGGACTCTCGTACTCTTACTTTCTCTCCAAGATCCGGCCTGATGTTCGGATAGTTATCATTGATAATTCCGACCGCGTGGGCGGGTACATTCGTTCAGAAAAGAGTCTCGATGTCGACGGTAAAACGATAACGCTGGAAAAAGGGCCTAGAACTCTCCGCGGAGTGAGCGAGGGGTCACTTCTTATTATTGACCAACTGATCCAGCACGGCGAGGGCGATAAAGTGCTGGGAGTGTACAAAAGGAGCCCCGCAAACAAAAAGTATCTTTTGTCTGCTCGATCTGATGTTGACGGAATGACGGGCGAGCTGGTTCAGGTACCGGACTCTCTAAAGTCGTTATGGCGATTCTTTAAAAGTCCCGTATTGACTTATAAGACGATTTTGTCGATGTTTAAAGAACCTTTTGTGAAGGCTGGAGGACAGAAGGATGAATCTGTAGAACAGTTTCTTTCTCGACGGTTCAGCAGAGACCTGTCTCAGAATATCGTCAGTGCCGTATTGCATGGCATTTACGCTGGTGATGCGAAGGAGCTAAGTGTCGGTAGCATTATGCCACGCCTTGTGGAGATGGAGAAGGAGAAAGGATCAATCTTGAGATATGCGCTTTCCAGCGTGCGGAATGCGAGGAAACCCCTACCAGCTCCGTTGAGTGTTCCGCTGCAGGAGTACGAGAAGAGGTTTAAACCTGTAATCCCTTTGAAAAGGCTGTCACTGTTTTTGAAAGATTTCCCTGTGGTGGCTTTGTCAGGCGGGCTAGAACTGCTCCCGCAGACTCTATACAAGGCTCTGTGTCGCGAGAAAAATGTCAGGTTTCTCCTTGGAGAGAAGATCACCTCACTTGAAAAAAAAAACGGTTCCGTCAAACTAACATTGGCCAGGGGTGAAAAAATGCAGTTTGACCATGTGAGGGTTACCGTTGGAGCACGGCAGGTGGCGGAGTTCTTTCCGAAGATGAAGCCACTGTTGGAAAAATTCCACTATACCAGCATCGCCATGGTTAACGTACACGTCCCTGGGAAAAACCTGCCTGTTTCCGGGTTCGGGTACCTCGTTCCGCAGAGCTTGGATTCTTTTAACAAGGAACACCTGCTCGGTGTGATATTTGATTCCGAAGTGGAGTCCCACGCGCATCCTGTAATCTCGCTCGTGGATAAAGAACTTGATGAGTCTCAGCTGGTGACCCGCAGGACGACGGAACCCTGCGTGAAAGTGACTCTCATGTTCGGCGGACACTACTACGACTCCGCAACCCCGGTCCCGTCAGGCTCGCAGGTCAGGCGGATGGCTCGTGAAGTGCTCCGCAACCACATGGCTTTAGAACTGCCCGACAACGCGAAAATGGAGGTTTCCTTCATAAAACAATGCATCCCGCAGTACAACGTCGGGTACCAACACCTGAAACAGGAGGCTCACGACCAGTTGCAGAAACACTTCGGCACCAAAGTCAGTGCGGGCGGTATGACTTTCGGTCAAGGAGTAGGCGTCCCCGACTGCGTTCTAGACTCGTTCAATGCAGCACGGCAAAATGCAAGTGAAGAAATAAAAAGGTCGTGCGCGGCTCGATGAGCTGGTGGCGGGATGCATGAACACCACAAACCTCGACAAGTACATCGCTTGTCTATCACCTTTTCAGGACTGTGAGAAGCTGGTGCAAATGCTCAGGCGGACCGAGACGTCCGGCGAGGGCGAAAGCGGATACGAATTCATCGTAGAAAACCAACGTGGGTCGATGTTTTTCGGGATTTGTCTTTTCACAAAGAACTCGCTTCTACACCCACTGGATCCGCCTCATTTACAAACCATTCAAGGTGCAGAGGTCCACACAGCAGAGCTGTATGCACTTCCTGGGTTAGATTGGGACTGGGGGTGGCCGCAGTGGCATGTCTTGATGTTTGGGGATGTGGACCACGAGGGCTGGGCCTACTCCAAATTCCGGTTTCAAAGTACACACTGGAAAGGGGTGTATTCTTTTGACAGCTTTACACGGCGAAGAGTGTGGGTCCGTAAACGTGTACGGGTGTCCGAGAAGAGTGGACAAGAATCAACTGCAGCCCTAGTGCACAAGACAGGACTAAGACAAAAGCTGTTTTCCAAGAAGTGGAAGGGGGGATTTTGGAGACGAAAAGTGGCGCAGAACGGCGTCATCACCTTTGATCCAATAGCTGTGGAAAAACCACTCCCAGTGTTGGAGGAGATCGAAAATTCAACAGATGGTACGGTTGATGCGTACTTGGAAAATCTCAGGTTTCTGAACCTTGACAGGCTAAAAATCGATGCATTACTGAAAACCATCTTCGAAGAACTGGACACCAGGTCCGTCCAAGAGTTTGTGCAACTATCTGGACTGCCACACAAGATTCTCAGTATTCTCGACCATAACGTTTCCAAGGAGAGGTTGTTGGTCAAGTTTAGGGATCGCCTCGATCAGTCGTCTAATGTGCATCAGAGGAACCTTTTGGGGCAGCTTGAGCAGGCAATGTTGGATCATAAAAATGGCTGTGCGTGATGGTCCGATCTTTGAGACGGTTTGATCAGCATATCGCGTTCTCGTGTTGGCGAGCCACGGAAAAATACTTATGCCATCGTGGTTTAGAAACTGTTATTTTACATTGGTAGTTCTACCTCAAGCTACCGAGGGTCTGACTCTTATACACACATATTACTTCCAGGGGTGGATTATGAAGAATTGTCTACATCGCAGACAAGAAGAGTGTTTCACGGTCATTCTGTCGTATTCTTTAGTAGCAAGAAATACACAGAGGGGCTGGTGTTGGTAAAGAGATAAAAGATAGAAGGTGAATACCAATAACAGGAAGAAGACTTGTAGATTGTGACCTACGTGTGGATTGGTAGTATCTGCGAATTAATAAAAGAGTATATTAATCACAGAAGAATAAAACCTAGATAAGAAAAGAAAGAAGAGTGATGCCTTTTATAAACATCACAAAAAAGAGGGGAAGGACACCTCGTGTATCGTGCAGGGCTTTCCCTGGCCTCACTATTAGGTACCTGGTTTAGTAACACGTGAGTATAATGTCGCATCCAGAAACTTTAGCTTAGCGATGTCCAAAACTGGGACAGTTCTTTTTATTTTTTGATAAAGATTTGGCTGGCTGGTACTTCATCTCGTACAATACTCATTAGAAGTGGCAGATCACAGATTAGTTTTGCGAATTCAACCTTGATGACCACAGAAGAATGATGGAACAGATGAGTGAGAACTGCTCCTTTATGGTGGAAAGAATAAGTTTCCCCAGATATAGCCATTGCTATCAAGAATTGAAATATTTTACTGTAACGGTAGTTGATTCGAATGCGATAACATGCGATTTACACTGTTAATTTCATTCCAGGTTAAGATGGTTTATTGTTGTGCAAAGTTCGAATAGATGAACGAACAACTCACCTGTAATGTTTTTCAGTGATCTTTTCGATAGGCAATACACGATGGGTTGTAGAATTTAGAGATGTTGGGGTGGATTCTGCTGGGGAAATATCCTAAAGTGAAACGGTGAAGTATGCTCTTATGCTTGTGATAGAAAGACACGTCCTTCCCAATAATGTGACAAGTCTGTTGTGGTGAGATTGTTTATTACTAATTTATCAACACTTCTGAAGAATAGAGATATTGTTTTGAAAAAAAAATAAACCACATGGTACGTGATTTCTGAACGATGCAAAATTCAAGATTAGGAGAAGAAAGCAAAAATTCAAACATAGTCCCAAATTTGAATTCCTTGGTTAACTAGAATAATGATAATTCTGTCTATAATGCTGTATCTCGTCGTTAAGAAAATGAGTTAGAGCCTGTCGTGGAAGTTTGACTGCATAATCTGCATCTCACATACTTGTCCATGCATATTTATGCGTGTGCATGTAATGCATATAACCAGGTACGGATTTTCCCTAGTTTCTGCACAAAAAGAAAAAAGATCTTATCTTTTCCTGTTCTGAAAAAGTTTTGTTTCATTCTCCGGGAATGTGCTACCAAGCTCCGAGATGCCGCATGTTTCAAGAATTACGCATCAGCGCTTTTTGCAAGTGGACATGATCTTCGTCGGTGCAGTGAAAGAAAGAGCACCTTGTGATCTAACTAGCCATGCATAAAGTATGTAGTTGTGTTAACATCGCTCAACGCGGTGACAAGATACCTTCTGTGAAATTAATCAAATAGAAACCTATCTAGTTATTCATCTCCAGGTGACTAACTATATTACGCTAAATCCCCTGCTGGCATGTGGCTTTTCGCAGATAAGCTACTCTGAGAGACGGAAAACAACCATCTATACAAAACTGTAAAGTCAGCTTTAAAGTTGCGAATAAATTGAAAATGATGTCTCCGTTTGTAATGATTGGTCTAATTTGTACGTACTGCATCATGCACCTCGCTTGGGATTTAATATGTAGTAGCCTAAAAAGGTTCAAGATCTAATGCAGAGGTATGGATGTCCAAGTCGCATTCTGGAAATGTGGCAGTGCATGTAAAGCTGACTCAATATGCCGGATCTATATCAAAAAGTCAGGACTGCTCGAAAACCACAGAATAATGTCTGAACAGTAACAGACTCACTGTGCATCTCGTTGGTCATACTAGAAGTTAATGCTCCATATAATATTGACAATTAAACCTTTGTGAGCCCGAAAATGATAATTCAAGGGACACTGTATTGCCAATTAAAATGTCCTTTTCATAAAAGTCTTGATTACCCTACATGTGATTTTTCCGTCACATGCCTAAGATGTTTGTTGACCGAGAACCCTCTTCAAGCCCTCAACGTTGACAGCCTGCTTGCATGTAAGGCTGAGCCCGGCTGCCACTTGACTTTTGTACAGGATTTCATATCGCTTTTCACTGGAAACGTCATTCAGCCAAGAATCATCTTTGCCCAGCTCGCTCAAGAGATAACCTACTAGAGAGTCACCTGCACCGGTCACGTTTTGGATCTCGCTGGGGTTCAGAGTCCGCGGGATCGGGAAATGCTGAATAGTGACCCCGAGGCTTGATCTCCCCTTGCTGGTGAGAGAAAAAGAAGCATGCGATGGCGGTGGAGCGGCCGAGTTGTTCTCAGTTATCTGCACGAGGAGGAGCCCGTTGGGTCCGTCCTTGATGAGGATATTTGGGCAGTACGGGAGGAGCTTGAATGCTTTCACAAACACACCTTTAGTGATATACTCTTGAATCAGTGCGTTTTTAGGGAACGTCTTCTGGAAGTGAGAATCGACCCCGAGAGCATCTAGAACGGGGAACCATCTATCCACGTCGAATTTATCCTGGAAGGATTCGTACATCACGTCTAGTTCTGCCACGGTGGGTGTGGCGAGCGTTACCTTGTGGTTTGGGAAAACGGGTAGATCACACAACACCAGTTTTTTAGCCTTGACTACGGAGGTTGGCTCGTAAACCACGTTGTAAGTGGAGGCATTTTGCAAGACCGAGTTGAGTGTTTCTGGGGACAAGTTTGAGTCAACGAGCACGTAATTAGGTGCCGCTTTTTCAATTCTGCGCGTCACTTCATCTGCAGTCAGAGCCTCCACTATTTTCATGTCTGCGCATGCAACGATAAGAGACCCTGCGTGATCGTGGATCGACGTGTACTGCGCAGTGGCAGCACCGGCAGAAGCGGTGACGCAATCGGATGGCAGAGACTTGAGAGATGCAGATACGCGGACTCCTGCCGGGTCCTGCTCGTTATAAATGGAAACAAATCTAGACTTTGGTCGGCAGGCGTGGGCTGCGAGCGCTACGTTATACCCCACGCCTCCGATGGAGTGGGAAGTGGATCCTGGGTTCGAGTCGAGGAGATGGTGATGAGCCTCGAGCCTCGAGGTGGAGTCCACACATACAGATCCCACAACCACATTTTCGCATGTGCCACCAGTAGTTACTGGCTCAGTAGGGGTTGTGGGCTTTGGCTTTGTGTCAGTGGCTGTGCATGATGGATACTTACCTGCAAAGTGATTTGCGATGTGCGCTGCCACGCCGGCATTGTGCAGCACCAATGCGACATTACTCTGCACAAACTGTGCAGATGCCCTGTTGATCTTCTGCAGCAGGAATGGTGTGACATTTTTTCCCTCAATTCCCAATCTTTCGGCTTCGTGTTGCGCTTCATCGATGATCGATCTCACCTTGGTAGGGTCCATCCCGTTTGGAGGTGGCACACAGAAGAGAAACCCATTCTGCAACTTCATCTTGTCCGCGCAGATCATCATGTCGGCTGCTGTACGATAGTCGCTAATCACGTACGGTGAGACAATACCAGAGTCGGTAGTATAGAAACCAGGAATGTTGTCACTGCCATCATTTCTGATCGTCGCCACGGGTACGCCCTTTGTCTCGAGGTATTCCATTGTACGACCGATATCTAGAATTGCCTTGGGTCCCGAGCACACGACAGCGACATTTGTCTTTGACAGCTCGTCTAAATCTGCACTGATGTCCATGGTGGATTCGCCATGCCTGTGCACACCGCCTAATCCGCCTGTGGCAAACACCCTGATCCCTGCTAATTGCGATAGTATCATGGTGGAAGCGATAGTCGTTCCACCTGAGGTGTTTGTCGCCATCACGTACGGAATATCTCTGCGAGAAACCTTCAGCGGCTTCACAGGCGGGTCCGCTAAAGCAGTGAGCTGATCGTTGGTTAATCCAACGGTTGGCTTCCCGTTGATAAACGCGATGGTGGCAGGGACAGCGTTATGTGCGCGTACTTTGGCCTCCACATCGCGCGCCATCTGCAAATTGGCAGGGAATGGTAATCCGTGTGTAATGATTGTACTCTCTAAAGAGACGATTGGCTTTTTTTCCGCCAGTGCTTGTCTTACCTCGCTGCCAATCCTCACGACTGACTTTAACATTGCGATGTGGGGATGGATGTTGCTCGATTTCTTATAGGGTATCTTATCATGATGGGTACGGCAATATACGGAGA